>KV008787.1:132090-151190 GCA_001598015.1 Dorcoceras hygrometricum
TATCGAAGAAGCACTGATGAAGCAGAATTTGTCCAGTCGTGAGGAGAAAAGATAAAGTTCACAGTTGGTTTGGTTTATCATTTAGACGGCAGCTGGATTAGCAATGGAGACGTCCAAAGTTGAGTCAGTTGTTCGTATTCAGGCGGAGGCCAAATTTGACCAGCAGCTGTGATAATCGCTAAGGAGAAGATGAACCAGCTGGAGAGATAAGTTGGACCAGCTGGAACGATAAGAACCAGCTGGAGTGCTAAGGGGACGATGACGTCAGCAATATCAGCAGACAACAAGATGGATCAGCAGCAGTGACGTCAGCAGAATCAGTAGATGGATCAGCGATGATGATGTCAGCAGTGATGTCATCACAATCAGCAGTGAGCTATAGTATATCCAGTCGCAAGCTACAGTACAACCAGTCGATGGTACTTGACGTTAGCAATAGCAAAACGATGTCGTTTGGATAAATGGATACGACAGCGTTTTGCCTTCGCGCTAAGATTCAGTCGATGGAGTTTGCGATGGTAATAACCAGCAGGTACATCTCATAAGGGAAACCAGCAGGTAGCTACAGTGAAACTAAAAGAGAACCAGCCGTTGCGCATCAAAGATCAAAACCAGACGCAAGCTACAGTACATACAGTCTAGAGCTACAGTATTTTGTGCATCCAGACGCAAGCTACAGTGATCCAGTCGCAAGCACTTCAAGACCAACGACTGGTGTACCAGCCGCAAGCACAGACTTTCAAATGGTATCGTTACCACCAGCTGGACAACCAGTTGCAAGCATATCTTCACCAGCTGGTCAACCAGTCGCTAGCACATCTAGACCACCAGCTGATGTACCAGTCGCAAGCTACAGTGATCCAGACGCAAGCCACAGTGAATCAGAAGTAGCGCGAAGAAAAGATGGATTCAGCAGTTGAAAAGATGAATCGGCAGTAAACAGAAGAACGATTCAGCAGAAGAATGATTCAGCAGTAAGTTGCTTCAGATGTTGAAGAAATCAGCCGTTGCAAGCATTCAGTTGTTGATCAGTAGTTGAACACAAAGAAGAGAAGCAGTTGACTAATCAGTAGTCAACTGCTGAGCTTAATCAGCTGATGGGATAATCAGCTGCTGGAACATAGTTCAAATGTTGAAAACGACAAAAATCCTGCAAAATAAAGGACACAAGGACAACTCACTGTCGGTACTTCAAGGAACATCTTTCAACGGGAAGAACTTGTGTCCAATGGATTGAATTTGAACAGAGGCTATTTAAGGGAGAAGATTTGAAGGAAGAAGATGATGATTTTCGTGAGAATTCAAAGGAACAAAAAGGGAAGAAAAACAGAGACGAAGCAGTAGATCGCCATTAGAGAGGAGCGTATAACGAGTGTCTACTGCTGAGTCTTAATTAGCTTTTGTAGAGCTTTTCCCTAGTGTGTGAGATTTATTCATTCGAGAGTTGTGCTTACACTGTAACTCTCACACACACAGAGATTCATTCACATTCATTGTATAGTGAATGAATCTCAAACCCAATACAAAATCAGATCCCGTCCAAGCACGACGACGTTAAACTCTGTGTTTGTAGCCTTTCTCACATAGGCGTAAAACAAGTGAGTGACAGCCGAGGGCTGGTAGAGTCTAGGAGTTCTCGCAGCTGCTGGTTGCGGGATCGGGTCTGTACACGATGTATAGATCAAATATTCTAGTGGAACCTTCCGAGGAGGAAGAAGGGGAGACGTAGGACATTGAAGTCCGAACTTCCATAAACAAACAGTTGGTCCATTCCTTTAAGCTTTCCGCATATGCATTTTACATTTAGCACTCACGCATACTTGCACACACAGTAAGTCGAACAGATTTCTGTTTACAGAAATCTGTTTGCAACGTTTTAAAATTATCAGGATTCAGTTCTGGTGTTTTCCGCATGTTTTTATTACATACCAGATCTGTCTCCGGTGCTCTATTTTATGTTCAAGAACCAGAGGTATTGCACCTCATAATAGCAGCACAAAATTTTAATTTTTGACAGTAGCGCTTGCTAACATTAAATTTCCTAATTTTCGGTCCTAACACTTTTCCTTCTTCTTCTTCGCTTTCGACAGTTGATGCCAATTGATGTAACCAAATTATCTCAGCCGAGAGCTGCCACCATGTCGGGAGCTCGGGACGTCGGGTCGTCGGGCTACTGGTGGGTGGATGGTGCTTCCCCTTGGTGCCTGCAGCCACAGATCACATGCAGAGGGCGTCGAAAATATGTCCTGCGAAGCCCCTCCGATGCTTAAGTCATGCAGGATGCGAGAGAAAAAGAGCGAGAGAATATGTGTGCTGGAAGTGAGCAAATGCGTGAATTAATTAATGAGGGGGACGTACCTGGGTATATACAGAGGGGCTAGGCGGTGGAGATGAGCGTTTTGACCGGCACTGGACTCTCTGCTCGGTGCGTGATGCGTTGGGGCACCTATCCTGGCGAAGATTGCGGCTAGATTGATGAGCATCTTGAGCGAGATGCTCTCCGCGATTCTCGGTGACCTCGTCGCTCACAGGGAGTGAGGCGTGTGCTGGCGGGACTCTTGCTGGCGTTATACTCTCCTCGGGAAACACTCCCGAGCTGAGCACTCGTCCTAGGGTGATTCCCCCGAGCTAGCAATGCAGTTCGGAAATGGGAGCTTGCTGCTCGGTCCTCGGGTCACGAAATGGCAATGAGGGGCATCAGATTCTTTGTAGATTTATTTCAAAACTCTATTTTCTTGAAGACGGGTCATAGGCGTCCATTAAAATGAAATAGACCTATCGATATTCATGATTCATCCAGAAAGAAAAAATGATAAACATAAGGAAAAATTGAGTTCCAGAAATTAAAACACAATTGGTGTGACAAGCTTTTGCCTCCGGAATATATAAACATATTTTCGTTATAATTCCGACAGAATGGTTTTTGTTTGTTGTATTGTGGTTTTGCTTCGAGCTTTCTAGTCGAACCCGCAATTAACTATAGTACCACTTGGCCATGTGCCCATGTGACACATTTTTTTCTTAATCTTATTTCGTCTCATTTTTAGTCATCAAGATTTCATCAACTAGCCAATACATGATGACACCACATTAATCATATATCGCTCTTTAACTCATGTGATGAGGATACAACAAATAGGATATGAATTAAATTTGACAATTATACACTTCGATAACCATAATTAATATACGACTTTGTAAGACATTTATAAGAGAGTCTACACAACAATCATGCAAATTAAAGACATACCAAAAAATATATTATCCTTCTTTGTACAATATATCATCGTCTCCCCTTTTCTGATCTGAAAGGTATTTCACTGGAATAATTTGAATAACATACAAAGTATCCTAAACTGGTCAGGAAGGCAACATCCGATCTGAACTTCTAGTATCCTCTTCTGATAACACCACAGACATTGTTATGTTACAAATATTTCGAAGCTTTTTATAAATACACCACAAAATGTAAGCCTAACACTTTCAGCTCTAAATTGAAATAAGTAAAGAAGATCTAAAAACAAATAACAGAGGCTAATTGATCTTATGAAAGTTTTTGAGAGCTTTGTAAAAACCGAGAACGTTCTAGAGTTCAATGATTCAAATTCAATCATCGCTCTTCAATTAAAATTTTCTCCTTTTATAGTTTCTGGATTCAATAGTAATAGATATTACTAGTAAACTTAGCCGAAGAATCCTCGTGCATTTTTTTTTTCAAGTAATAGATGCGCATTTAATTCTTGTACTGTTCTCTATACCGCTTCATTAAATGCACATTATTTTTGCTCAAACAGACAATATTTTTATATTACCAACTCTGATATATTCTGATTGTTTGCCCAAGTTGTTTAACGACTATAAAAGATCTATCAATTCAATGCCTCAAATTCAGTTCTGATATCACGAAGAAGCAAAGCTCCAATCTAATCTGCACAATTTGTTCTGAACTGATCTGTTATATCCTGAACTGACGTCTTAAGTTGATCTGATATGCTTATCGTAATCTTATCTGAACTTCTCTTCTAATCTGTTGTCTTGAACTGATATGCTCTGACCTTATATACTGCTCTAAATTGAGTTGTCATTACTCAGCTCAGTTCAGATCTGATACGAATAATAAGTATTGTTAAGTTCTGTCTGATGTGATCTTCTTATTCGAGATGATTTGTTATCACCAAAACTTAGGAGTTTATACTTAACAATTTCTCACTTTTTGGTGATGACAAAAATAAGAATAATACTTTAAAAAGAATTTATGTTGTTATAGCTTTAAGTCTATTTCACTGTATAGTTGTAAGTGGAATCCTCAATCATAAGTCTAAAACTTATACACTGACTAAAGCTGCTCCTGCAACCGCTTGAATTATGATCTCATTCAATTTTTATGTGAGGACCTCATTTTCGATTTCAATTTTCATAAATTGAAGGGTGTGAATTGTAAGAGATATTAAACTTGTTTTGTCGAAAGATAAGTAACCAAATATTTCTAGGCTAAATTGCAAACTAAAAGAAATTTCAGACCACGAACTGGAAGTACAACTCAGAGCGTATAAAATGTGCGGAATATAGATAAAATTTGTCAAGTGATTCATTCAGTTTCAAGTGACCGTACATAAAATAGAGGATACAAAGTCTTTACAACTGATTTCCCAAAACTAAACTGAATAAAAAGTACACAATCTGACTAACGTGGAAAACACGGTTTCCACGATAAACATCTCCCGATCTAATCGAGCCTCGACCCACCAACAATATCTAAACCCGATCACCTGCACTTAGAAAAACTAGTGAGCCTAGAGGCTCTGCAAATAAATCTGGAAATAACAAATACACACAGTACATGCGTATCACATAAGTTTAAAATTGCTAAGCTCGTAAACTAATAAACTCGTAAGCTAACTTTGAAGCATAAGTTTTCTCAAATACTCAGTTGTATAACACATAGTATTCATCATTTTCTATTGTGAAGTGTGAACAAAAGCTCTCATTAGGTCATAGTCGCTTGATCAAGTTTAAACTGATTCTAGATGGAGCAGGACCCAACGACCCTTTTGTCGTTGTCCACACGCCCTAGTCTTTGAATCTGTTGGCAGGGCACCCCGGTCCGTCGATCGATTACCACATACCAAATGTTTGGCGGGAAAATCCGTTCCGTCGACCGATTACCACACACTCTATGGCTGACCGTCTATTATCCGTCACAAATCACTAAAACTTTGAAATATTCATCCTTTAAACTTTATGTAAAACTTTCGTTAAATTTGTCTTCTATGATCTCAATAAGATCGCATACATATATGGTTTGCTGTTTTAAAACTCATTTGATGTTTGAAATTTGCTGGGATTGCATTGGAATTCTACCGAAGAAGAAACTCGAATCAGCTCAGACTATAGATACGAAGAAATGATAACAGAGCTCTAAGATGATGAACTGTTTCTTAAAAAATTTGGTGTAACTCAGAACAGATTAGAGCTAAAACTTAGAATCAAAGTTAATAAACTGAAGGATTAAACTTTATTTACAATGGTAGTCCAGAGGGGACATAAGCTGAATCGATAAGCTCAAAGTATCGAACAGATCGTGAGCTTAGATCAACTCAGAATAGAAAATCAGATCTAGGATATCTGGTCAACTCAGATTAGGAAAATCAGCACTAACTTAGAACAATTAGACTAAATTAAGAAGTTCAAACAAAGTCAACTCAGCTCAGAACCATTGAACTGAATCAGATCACAATTTCAGTTCAGCTTAGAGAAATATCAGATCCCAACTATAAACTGGGTCAAAACGGGAATTAAATTATAAACTGAAATCATTGAACAAATTATATCAGATAGAATAACTTCATAGTACTGATAACATCTTGGAGAATCTCGAATAGATCAGCTCAGCTTATCAGATCAGAACATAGTTCAAATTATACCAGCTTTACCTATCAGCTCAGAACCTCATCCTTAGCTATCCACTACATATTTACTGGAAACATCCAGAGAACTTTACTTTTAAGCTACTTTCGTACATCCCAGAAATTTTGAAATAAAACTAACTCAAACGTTCACAAAGCGTTTTCCAGTAACCATTTCTGTGAGGATTTAGAAATTGAATTAGTGATTAATCGTTTTGATTTGGGGATTAATCACGTACTTTTTGAGGAATTGTGTAAAGATTGTGGTTCCTGCCGATTTCCTCAGCAGCAGCACTAGTTAAGAATGAGAAATATCGATTTTTGGGTAAAGTCAACGCTGGTCAACGGTACTGTAGCTCCTGCTGATGGGTTTTGAATCAGCAGAGATGACGTCAGCATGACGCATGAAGATCTGCTGGTTTTGGTTGCTGATAGATATGATGACGTAGGCGTGACGTAATACTTGCTGCTGATAGTGTTTGCGTTGTCTTGTTTGCTGCTGATCAGCAGGCGCGCGTATGTTAGAGCGTTAAGAAGCGACGTCGTTTGAATTAGTAGATGCGTCGTCGTTTTGTGTGATTTCTCGCGATCAGCAGATAGAATGTTTTGAAGATAGAGCTGTGATCAGCAGATGATTGTTGCGCTTGCGCGAGAGCTGTTGTCTGCTGGTTTTTGCTTCGGCGTCGTTTAGATAAGTTGGAACGGTGTCGTTTTGTAGCGTTTTCATGAGATTATTGTTTAGTCGTTGCTGCTGATTTTACGAAGAGAAAAGAGAAGATTGCTGCTGATAGACTCCTGCTGTTTTCTTCGTTAGATCTTGGTGTATCAGCAGGCAAGAATTGAAGAGGTATTTATAGAAGTGTTGATCAACACTTAGAAATATTTTGAGCCAGATATCTCTTATCTCTTCTCCTTCAAACCCTCGACGAGTTACTGTTCACCATCTTCTTCTATCGCCATTTCCTGTCGATTCCAGCCTCTGTTTTTGAAGATCTTAGTGGCGCTGGATTCCCCTTGCTTCGCTCTTTAGTTTGCTACCCATTTGAGTAGTTGATTTGCGCTGGAAGTGGAAACGCGAAGCTGTTGGACTTCGAAGCTTTTGAGGAAAGCCTGTGCGAGCGTTCTGCTGCTAGCGTGAGCTGTTTGGGTGAGCAATTCTTGTAGTCGAGCTCGGTTTTAGTAGTTATTGCCTTCGTGGAAGTGTAGAATTTGGAGTAACTTCTGGCAGTAGGTTTAACGTGTTGATGATTAAGAATTTAGCTAAGATATTAGCTGTGTTGTAACAGATTTCAGCTTCCAGGAAGTGTCCTGCTGCGTGATTTGAGCCAGGAGGAAATCTGTTAGGTAAATTGAGGAATTGAAGTACGAATTGAGCAACTCTTAGCAGTTTAGGCGTGAACATGGTTGTGATCGATGTTATGGATTTGCTGATGTGAATTCTGTGTTTATACGTGTTACAGTTTGTGGAATTGATTGAGTTCTATATTCTGTTTCATGAAATGAACTGTATGCATTGCGCATTGCTTATTGAATGACATTCATTGCATACATCTTGAGCCTGAAATGAGAAATTGATTCGATAACCTGATTGGGTGCCACGTTGCGACTGGCCGACTGTTAAGTCGTGCCCGAAAAGTCCAACGCTATCGTCGGAGTGGTGACTACCGGATTCGAGTGTCTCCACCGAGCTGTGATGGGCTGACGGGCCCCGATGATCACGGACCGATGATTTCCACCGGCTGATTGGCTGTGTGTGGTATAGAGGCTTGATATGAGTTGCCAGTTGATATACTGGTCTAGCTATCCGACTTTTTGATAGCCCTCATGCATTCATAGCTTTGATTATAGCTTGTTGCATGTTTACTGCTTTGATAGCTCTTCGTACTGAGGCTTGACCTCGTATTTTCTTTTCCTGCTTTTGTTGTTTGGGTCTGTGTTACCCATTTGCAGGAGTTTCAGGTAACCAAGCTGGACCGAGTGGAAGTTCAGTTGGTCGATCCCCGCATCCCTGAGTCCCAGTTTACTTATGATATGTATTGAACCGGGGGATGCCCCGTGTTTTATTGTATTTGGGGGATCTGTATTTTGAATTGATTTATGTGGTTACTTGCTGTATCGAGTTGAGTAAACTTCTATTTTGAATATCGAATATTTTGAATGAATGATTTGAAGTTCAGGCCTTTGTATTTCGAAAAAATTTTTAAGCCCTGATTTTAAGCTTCCGTAATTATGCGCTTATTATGTGTTAATTGTTGGTAATTAGCACGGGGCCTGACAATTTCTGAAAACAAAACTCCAGCAAACCAATAATTCATCATGAAATCAAATCTTCGTTTGAAAAACTTCAAAACCTTTTTCAAACCTTTAAAAACTAACTCATACATGCAAGAGGAATCAATATATGTTTTCCAAGATGCAGCAATAAACAACATTTACTTGCCTTAAAAAACTAACAACGATCGATAGAGATTTATCCGATCTTTGAACATCTCACAAGCACGATCGGTACCTTTGAAAAGTTTGAAGCTTCAGTCGGTTTCTTTTCACAGAGAGCACCGCTTCTCAAAAGTTTTTCCTTTACATGAAGGTTTGTGAATGATGGTGAATGGTACTTTTTGCAAGTATTTATACCACAATGTCAAAGATATTTTGAGTAAAACACTATTATATTAAATGTGTTACTACCATTTAAAAGTGCTACTCTTTTTTCAAAATAAAAGCTTGGACCGAACCAGTTCAGCTTGGAGGTGAACCGTGCTTGATTTGCTCAACCAGACAGCTCCTTTAAACCATGATCCTAAATTGGAGACCATGTATTTGGAAGGTAGCACCCATGAAAGGGGTAATGAGATTTGGAAGGAAAGGTAAGCTGAGCCCAAGATTTATTGGTCCATTTAAGATATTTGAAAGAGTTGGGACATTAGCTTATCGATTAGCATTACCTCCGCACTTATCAGCAGTACATAACGTGTTTCACGTATAGTTTTGCGAAATTATATTCCTAATCCTTCACATGTGTGGAACTATGAGCCGATGCAGCTTGCGCCTAATCTAAGTTACGAAGAAGAGCCAGTGAAGATTCTTCTTAGAGAGGAAAAAAGACAGAGTAATCGAAGTATTTCATTGGTCAAAGTTTAGTGAGCAAAGCAACCTAGGAGGTTGAAACCGGTATGCATAGCCGCTACCCAGCTTTGTTTGGTGAGCAAATTTCGGGGACGAAATTTACTTAAGTGAGTAGAGTTGTAACACCCAAAAATCCATAAATACGGAGATTAACTTCAAAGTTTTGAAGTATCAAATTGTGATTTATAATATTTACTCAGCTTTCATCTGTGCTGGTTTTGTTTTAGTTTAGAAGCACGGTTTAAGGGATCTGTCCGATTGAGCAAAGCAAACACGGTTCATCTCAAGCTGATTTCTAAATAAACCTGTTCGGTTCAGGCTTTTGTTTTAACAACAGAGTAGCACTTTTAAATGGTAGTAGAAATTTTAAAGATTAGTGTTTTTAATAAAAATATCTTTGAAATTTTCATATAAATACTTGCAAAAACACGGATCACCATCATTCACAATACTTCACATAGAGGAAAAACTTTTGGGAAGCGGTGATACCTATGAAAGGAAACCGACCGAAGCTTCAAACTGATCGATCGTGCTTGTGACCTATTCAAGACCGGATAAATCTCTTTCAATTGTTGTTCGTTATTTAAGCAAAGTAAATTCTGTTTCTTGCTGCATCTTGGAAAATATATATTGATTCTTCTTGTATGTTTGAGCCAGTTTTAGAGGTTTGAAAATTGTTTTGAAGGTTTTAAACAAAGATTTGATTTCGTGATGAATTATTGGTTTGCTGGAGTTTTGTTTCCAGAAATGTATGCTGGAAAATATTTTACGAAAGTTGAGTTATTTTTCTTTCAAAAATTTCTGGATGTACGAAAGAAGCTTTAAAGAAAAGTTTTCTGGATGTTTCCTTTGGACATGTCGTGCTGGACAGCTAAGGAAGAGTTTCAAAGCTGATAGGCAAAGCTGGTCTAGTTATAACTTTGTTCTGATCTGATAGGCTGAGCTGGTCTACTTGAATCTCTCTGAGCTGATCTAAAACCATGATCTGATTCAGTTCAATTGTTCTGAATTTATTTGAATGTTCTAAGCTGAATTTCATTATTTTAAAGCTGATGTGATCGTTCTGAGATGATTTGACTTTGTTTGACATTCCTAAAGCTGAAGTTGACTTTATTAATATTAGTTGAGCAACCCACTCTGATCTGATTTTTTATTCTGAGCTGGCCTAAGTTTGAGATCTGATTCAGCTTAGGTCCACTCTGGACTAATACTGTAAATCAAGTTTTTCTTTATTTTATTAATTTTGTTTCTAAGGTGTAGCTCTAATCTGTTCTGAATTATATCAAATTTTAAGAAACTGTTCATCAGCTTAGAGCTCTGCTACTAGTTCATCATATCTATAGCCTGAGCTGATTCGAGCTTCTTCTTCAGTTGAACTCAAATGTACTCCCAAAAGCTTTCAAACATCAAATGAGTTTTAAAATAGCAAGACGTATATGTATGCGATCTTATTCAGATCAGAGAAGAGCAATTTAAAAAAAGTTTTATAGAACGTTTAAAGGAATTAAAAATCAAAGTTTTAGTGATTTGTGACGGATAATAGACGGTCAGGCATAGGACGACTGGGATGCCGGTCGACTGGACAGGGTGCCCCGCAAACTATAGGTGTGTGGTAATCGGTTGACGGACTGGAGTGTCCTACCAACAGAGGGAAAGACTATGGAGTGTGGACAACGACAAAAGGGTCGTTGGGTCCCGCTCCACCTGGAATCATTTTTAAACTTGATCAAACGACTATGACCTTAGGAGAGCTTTCTTTCATACTTCACAATAGAAAATGATGAATACTACGAGTTGTTATACAACTGAGTATTTTAGAAATTTTATGCTTCAAAGTTACTTCCTTTATCAGTTTACGAATTGTTAGGACCGGTTCAGATCACGCACGACAGTGAAAAATCTCGAGGATGGATACGCACGATCGGAAAGATAAAGATTGAGCTGAAATAGCTCTGGCTCTTCAAATCATTGAGCATCGAGAAGTATATCAGATCTGGTATAAAAATCAAGGCAGAAAGCATCAGATATACTCTATATATTTTGAAACTAAAACCTGTTTGTTTTAAAACATGTGATGCACAGATAAATGCATGTATGCTCAAAGCTGTAAAGAACTCATCTAGAATTTTTTTATGGAAGTTCGGGGCTGAATCTCCTACATCTCCCCTTTATTCCAAACTGGAAGGCTCTACTACAAGACTTTGATCTTACAACAACGTGCAGACCCACCTCAGCTAGGACTTACCCACTTCCAAAGCTGAGACTCCTAGATTCTTCTACATACCATCTTGCAAGTTGTGTGAACTCCATCTCTAAGAACTTGTTTAGCGTCTCTGTTCAAAGACTACACAAAAGACTCCTAGATTCTTCTACATACCATCTTGCAAGTTGTGTGAACTCCATCTCTAAGAACTTGTTTAGCGTCTCTGTTCAAAGACTACACAAACTAAGTTTTACATTTTTGTGTCAAGATAGATTTTGTGTGTTTTGGGGTGTGATTCACTCAATCAATCTATTTAGCTCTCGACACTCATATATGTGAGTGAATCTATATGTGAGAAATATAACAGTTACAGTGTATAAACTCTCGTGTTTCCCCATAGACTGGGAAGTGCTTCTTCGAAAGCTGATTGACTTCAGTAGTCGACATTGACGATTACGCTCTTCTGAAATGGTCGTCGACTGCTTTGCCTTCTCTCTATTTTCTTCCCTCTCTTCTTTCTTTTTGTTGCACATTTTCTTCGTTAGTTCAGATCGCATATATAAGGCCTTTGGTCTTATGTTACCGTTGGACACAATATCTTAGCCATTGAAAAGCTTCTGTAAAGTTTTTAACATTGTGTCCTTATTGTCCTTTCATTGTACATAGGTAGGTGAGGCCATTTAATGTTATTTTTACTTGCTCTAAACTGATGTAGAAATTTTGAAACAAATCAGTTTGCACTGCTTTAATTTAGTCTTCGAGTAAGCTCGTGTTCAAACTAATTTGCTCGTGATCTGATTTGCACTGAGCCGATACCCCCTGAGCTGATCTGCTCTGAACTGTTCCAATCCGAGTCTTTCTGCTCTTGACAATTCCAGCTAACTCTTGCTCTGATCTGCTCTTTAACTTAATCTAGCTTCTTCATCTACCTCTCAACTGATCGCCTCTCAGCTCACGCCCTTTCAGCTAATCGCCTCTCAGCTGATCTATTACGAAACTCCATCTAAGCTGTTCTTGCTCTAAGATGCTTAGTTCTTCTTTTTTCTGCTCGGATCTGTTTCGATCTTCTTATATAAGCTGCTCTTGTTCTCATATGTTATAATCTTCTCTAAGCTGATCGACTCTATGCTGATTCTATCTCTGATCTGAATGTCTAACATGTTCTCTCTGAGTTGATCTGATCTAAGATGATTTTGCTATGTTGTTTCAGTGTTTCAGCTTAGACTTTCTGAGTTGATCTGATCGATGTTCTAGTTTGTTCATCTCTTAGATGAACTACTCTAAGATGTAATCTGAATTGTTCTGCTCTAAACTCTGTTCTGTATCTCTAATATCTCTGAGCTCTTCGTCTAAGCTATCTGCTTCTCTCTAATCTGTTCTTAGTTGTACTGTTCTTGATCTCTGAATTGAAATTCTCTGCATTGATCTTATACGAAGCTCCATTTGATCTGATTCTTCTAAGCTGAACTCAGTTCTTCTCTTATACTGCACAGTTCTTCAGTAAATCAGCTTGGCTCTCATCATATCTAAATCCAGCTTAGCCTGCGCACTCGAGTAAACTGTTAGATACAAACTAACAAGTTTTGTATTCATCAAAATTAAGATCTGATCTGTTATACTGATCCAAAAAATCTCCCCCGTTTTTTATTAACACAAAATTGGATAAACAAAAGCACGAATAACAGTTTACAAATTTCTCCCCCTTTTTGTGTGAATCAAAAAGGATAAGAAATTTTGTCTTCCCCTTAAGAATTAAATGGAAACCTCCCCCTTAACACAACAAACCTCCCCCTTAACACAACACGGGGTTTTTCATTTTTCGAAAAGAAAACATTTTGGAATGGACGACAGTTTGCAAAAAACACCATGCATGATATGAATTTTAAAAAAACAATCATACGCGACTGAAAATTTTCATCTATTCAGATTAGAGAATAAATAAGGATTTAATTTATAAAATCTCTTCCATGTTTCTCTGTTTCTGGTCCATGAACTATCAACAGCACAACTAGAAACAAAGAAAATGACGTCCACACCAGGAAATCTGTGTCAACTCGATAGAAGATGTAACTGTAATTCAAAATGCATTAGTCCCCCTATCTTTCATAATACGAGTTATAATCATTTACACAATTTTATAGCACAGATAGATTTTCGGCAGATAAAACAAATTTTGAAAGAAACCATTAGATCACTAGATTTTAAAGTTTTATTGCTCATCTAATCAGACTAATAGATAAATGACCTTCGAATTCACAGACTATCTTCCATTTTTCTTTAATTTTGTCACATGTGCTACAATAAGCACAACAAAAATCAAATAAATTGACATCAACACAGATGTCGCGCAATCTGTGTCAGCTCGATGGAAGATGTACATAAGTAACTATCTGTAATTCAAAAAATCATTACACTCCCTGTCCTCAAAAATGAATCTGAAAACATTTTTAAAACCTTTAAAATTTAAATTTAAAATGAATGTTCTTTTCAAGAACAACCTGCTCTGATACCAATTGTTAGGATCGATTCAGATTGCGCACGACAACGAAAAAAGCTCGGGAGGGATACGCACAATCTGAAAGATAAAGATTGAGCTGCAATTGCTCCGCTTCTTGAAAATATTGAGCATCGAGAAGTATATCAGATCTGAAACCAAGACGAAAAACATCCGATATACTCTCTATATTTTGAAACTGAAACCTGCTGGTTTTAAAAAATGTGATGCACAGATAAATGCATGTATGCTGAAAACTGTGAAGAACTCATCTGGAATTTGTTTATGGAAGTTCGGAGCTGATTCTCCTATATTTAGCCAAACCTGACTGTAATGCCCAGAAATCCGTAAATCCACAATGATAAATCTAAATTTTCAAAGGGTTTAATTTGCTAATTTCAGTACTCTTCTTTAGTTTCAATCCAGTGATTCAGCTTTCATCTGAGTTGAATTTCAAATTAGACCAAGGACCTGGTTCGCAAGTATTTTTGGAAGAATAAACCCAACCACAGTTTGAGTTTCTATTACGTTTAAAAAAATAGAAAAATATTTTCAACAAAATGATTACGGTTGGTAGGCGCACATGCCTTGTGTAAGTACTTTAACCAACTACATTGTTTCAGGCGGTGGAGAGCTCTTCTAAACAACAACCCCACCAAATATTTTCTTTAAAGTTTTCTAAAGCTTTCGATATTGCTTAGGGGAGATTTAAAGCCGGAACTATTCTGTGCAAACTGTCGCTCAGCTTTAAGGCAAGTAGACTCTTTTTCTTGCTGCACATTTGAAATCATATATTGATTTCCTTCTTACATGTTTGTGTGAGTTTTAAAGGTTTGAGAAATGTTTTCAAAGTTTTTCAAACACAGAGATGATTCTTGATGAAGTATTGGTTTGCTGGAGTTTTGTTTTAGAAAAGTTGTTCGAAATATTTTACGAAAGTTTGAGACAGTTTCTTCTTGAAATTTTGGGATGTGCGAAAGTAGCTTCAAAGTAAAGTTTCTCTGAGCATATCTAGTGATCATGTCATGCGAGATAGCTAAGGATGAGGTTATGAGCTGATAGGCAAAGCTGGTCTAGTTAGAACGCTGTTATGTTCTGATAAGTTTAGCTAATCTGTTCGAACTTCTCCAAGATATTTTTAGAACCTTGTTGTTATTCTAAATTGGTATGATTCGTTCGGCGATGTCAGTTCATAGTTTGATCCCTGAAATGCTCCAGTTTACACTTGCGATATGTTTATTTTGTTAGCGTAGATGCCCAACTAGCCAACCTGTGGCGTGTGGGTTTTATTGACTCTTTGTATAACGATCTTTATTTATGAAATTCGCATTTCTTTTATGGCATTCTTTATTTTCATTATGTTATAATGTTAACAATTGTGTTGGATAAAGACCTAGAATGCACCATAGTGTATGTTAGATGTGATAGTGGATATGATGGCTATCATGAAACACATCTAATAGTCACTATGTATTCTGAACACGTTCTTAGTCGATTGGGCCGTCAAAATGAGGATAAGGCCGCTCGAGCTTGAGACTAGCATCTGCGATGTGAAGTACCATGTTTCATTTGTAGGGAACATTGTGATGTTCTGAGCATGCAGATGGATCGTGACCTGGTGATCTATCGAACTACCCTCGTTCAGACTTTCCAAGTGGTTACCATTTGTCGAGTGGATAAGTCCGAGGTCTTGGTTGTACTGATTAGTCCTCATTACTCGAAACATCATTGAGACTCTACGTGATAGGTGCCTCACTTTGACCCGTTTATCGAATCAGTTGGGGTCATTAGGCGGCGGGATTTGGTGAGGTCCCGATGCATGTAGGAGTCGATGCTTCGTTGTCGAGGATTCACCGCTCGCTTTTATGCGTGGATATCCTATGCTATCTGAGGAGATAATAGTGTGATAAATCTCTTGCCAGAGTACTAGATGTGTTTTAGGTAAATGGGTTTACCTAGTAACGCACGTGATATCACTATTTGATCTCCGAGATGTATGCATAGTTATTAGATCTCTAGCAACCCTCGATGTTTGCTATATCCCTGAATCAGTTGAGGGCACACAAGTACTGGATTCACGATTCCCGCACGGAAACTCAGCTCAATGTGTTGAGCAGAGGAGGAGGAATTTAGGGAGTGCGACTTCCTAAAAGTCAACAGGGTCAAATTGCGATTTCCCAAAGTTGAAGGGCTAAACTGCAATTTTGGACTAGGTGATCTGAAAAATTGTTTTTGCATCTTAATACTCAGTTTTGGAAATTGTGTAGATCGGTCCGATCTGATCGTCGATCGGAGTTATGATGAAGCCACGGTGATGGAAATGAACCAAATGTTCATATGGACCTGGGCCTGAGCCAGGCCCATTGGGCCAGTCCAAGCCCATCACTAGTCTACATATGCATGGCCTAGGGTTGATGTATGACACACTACACAACACAAAACCCTAGCCTCCAAGCGCCGCCCACCCCTCTCCTCCACGCCTCTCTCGGCCGCCGCCGCTTGCCGTGATCGGACTTGTTCCGATCACTTTGTCGTGGAGATTCCGTTCATGGCAAATTCGTCAGCTCTTCTTGTGCAGACTGAAGAAGGAGTCCTGTTTCTAGTCATGGACCGGATTAGGAGATCTACCGCCGCCTACCGTTAAAGTGCCAGATTCCCTGTGAATCTGGTCGGAGCCAGGCGCCTAGACGCCAGCAAGGTAACCTTCATTAAAACATCATATGTATGTTTTATGCATTGATTGTTATGTATTGAACGTTTCCGGGGCAATTTTTGAAACTTCCGCTGTGCCCCCAGGAACGGGATCCGGATCCATCACTGCGCCAACAGTGGTATCAGAGCCAGGCTCGGATCTATCAATACATAATTTGTGCCTTATTGCATCAAATCACAAATTTTTCGAAAATAAAAAAAAAACATGGCGGCACTGTAGCGTGCGCACGGCGGCACTGTAGCTGCACGCAGCTACAGTGCCGATGGCCGGCCACCGTGCGCACGAGTTGCGCGCGGTGGCGCGCGCAGCGTGCGGTAGTGTGCCGTCGTGCTGCGATCCCGAGGCGGTGTTGCGACACTATTTTGACTCCTAGGATTTGTTTCGGGCCTGTCCCGGGCAGCCCGAGGAGTTTTTTGGCCAATATTTGATATTGGACCATTTTGGTCGGACCAAACTTAATTTTTGGAAATTTTGAGATTTTGGGCCTAAAATTGTTTTAAGCCCAATATGATGCAATTAAAATTGACAAAATGTGATTTTATTTATAAAATATGATTTTATATTTAAAATATGATTTTGTTGGGAAATTATCAAATTTGATTTGATTATTTAATTTATGTCAATTATTTGAATTGATTGTATGTTTGGGATGATCGAGAGGCATGCCCAATGTGTTAGGTGTATGCTAGGTTTTGCGAATTTTGGTTGTAATATTGTTGATATTATTTCTAAGTGGGCCTGGTTTATGGCCCGTTCCCACCCCTTTAAAATTGTATCCCAACGTGTCATGGATATTTAATTGTAAATATTAGATTTAGTGGGAGGACTTTTGAAGATGGTGGAGATGATGATCAAAGATATTGAAGACCGAAGATTTGTAAAATTGGAAGCAATTGTAATAGGATTGTATTGCATACTGCATTTCACTAGGACTGTACCTAGGTCCGTGATTGGCAACCACGGACCGCATAGCTCTCGCTATCGATCATCCCAAATTTTATATATGCGGTATACGTTTGTTGAATCCGCACTTTAAATTGTGATTTAAAATTAATGAGAACGAATTTTCAAAATTAAAATCCCTCATTTTAAATATGATTTAAAATTTATATCAAGATTAAAAGTTTATTCGATAAACTAAGGGAATTTAAATCTGTTTAAATTTTCCTACCTTCCATCAACAATGAGTGTACGTCGATGCTACCCGTATACATAGCCCGGCTCATATTATTGATGGGGTTATGTATGCCGGAAAGCTGTACACGTCATTGACACTCGCTGTGAGTTGGTTGGAACTCCCTTTAACGTTGTCTCATATTATCGGGGACGTTAAGGGGACCGTCCTTCATAACTCGACATTGATGGGTCATCTTGACACGTGATAGTAATCGGCGTCATATTATTGGGCCCTTACTGGACGTGAGGTAAATACATGGAGGTTGCACCTGTTGCAATTGGGCTCTACCTTTTGAGGGTCATGGTTGGCTGATATTATTCTGGACCATGATCGCTTGATTGGACTCCGTGTACCCACTAAGGAAACTTGCTTTCTCGATTTCATTATAGGGTGGTGAAATCGTTAAAATAGTGGGAGGGTAATTCATAAAACTAAATGACCTTGTTTTATGTCTTAGCGCTTTTCATATATAGTTAGTAATGCATGTCTGTTTTTCTTTTCAGTATAAACTGCTTTATAATGTCTTCGATCAAAAATCCACTTGCTGCTATACTGGATAGCAACAAGTTCAGTGGTCTGAACTACCAAGACTGGCTTCGAAACCTCAATATTGTATTGGCTTCGGAGAAGCTCTTCTACACGTTAGACAAGAGCCCTCCGAAGGAAGCCCCTTCCGACATCAGCCCTGAGGAGCTGACAAAGCTGAATAAATGGTGGGATGACGAGCTTAAGACACGATGCTATATGATGGCATCGATGTCAAACGAAATGCAGCGGCGCTTTGAGAAGAGGGTGTATGCTGCTGACATACACCTTCATCTTAAGGAGATGTATGGGGAGAACTCTCGGACTGAGAGGTTCACTACTGTCAAGGAGCTTATGACGAGCCGCATGTGCGATGGGACTTCGGTCCGCGAGCATGGGGTTCGTATGATTGGGCTCATTGAAAAGCTAGTGGGCCTCGACATCACACTTCCACATGAGCTGTCTGTGGATTTGCTTCTCCTCTCACTCCCTGCTGCATTAGACCCCTTTGTGGTCAACTTTAACATGAACAAACTGGAAGCCACACTTGAAGAGGTGGTGAACATGCTTGTAGTGTTTGAGGGGACCATAAAGAAGGACAAGTCTGTCCTCCTTTTGGGCTCTTCTTCCTCTGCGAAGAAGGGGCCCAAACGCAAGGGTAAGAAGCATTCTGCCCCTGCGAAGGAGGAAAAGCCCGCCAAGAAGCCCAAGGTAAGGACTTCAAAGCCAAACAAGTCTGAGGATGTTTTCCACCACTGTCACAAGCCTGGACACTGGAGGAGGAACTGTAAGGAGTACCTCGAGCAGTTGCGAACTGCAAAAGGTATTTTCTACATTGAAATAAATATGTCTCTTAGTTCGACTTCTTGGGTACTTGATACCGGATGTGGATCTCATATCTGCAATGATTTGCAGATAATGACAAGAAGCCGACATCTTAGAGAGGGTGAGACCCACTT
>KV008787.1:151909-174695 GCA_001598015.1 Dorcoceras hygrometricum
GCTATGACATTCCTTGTGCTTTATGTTGATGACATTCTACTCATTGAGAATGATGTAGGAATGTTGCAGTCAACTAAAGTGTGGTTTTCTTAGTAGATTCTCGATGAAGTACATGGGTGAAGCATCCTATATTCTTGGAATTCAGATCTATCGGGATAGATCGAAAAGGATGCTCGGACTCACCCAAGCTACCTACATCGTTACCATACTTAAGCGGTTCTCTATGGAAGAGTCCAAGAGAGGACACCTACCTATGTGCCACGGGGTCACTCTATCTAAGTCTATGTGTCCAAAGACTGATGAGGATATAGAGAGTATGACACGTGTGCCATATGCCTCGGCAATAGGTAGCATTATGTATGGCATGATCTCAACTAGACCGGATGTCGCATATACTCTGAGTGTAATGAGCCGCTACCAGGCCAACCCCGGCCAAATGCATTGGAAGGCCGTGAATGATATTCTTAAGTACTTACGAAGGAATAATATGTTCATGGTCTATGGGGGTGGTGAACTGAAATTGGAAGGCTACACTGATTCTAGCTTCCAATGTGACGTGGATGATTCGAAGTCAACCTCTGGATTTGTATTCATGCTCAATGGTGGTACTGTCTCTTGGAAGAGTTCCAAGCAAGACACCATCGCGGATTCAACCACTGAGGCTGAATACAACGCAGCATCAGCTGCTGCTAAAGAGGCGGTTTGGATAAGGAATTTTATCCAAGAGTTGGGCGTAATCCCTGATGGATTTGGTCCAGTCCCGGTGTACTGCGACAACACGGGTGCCGTTGCGCAAGCAAAGGAGCCTAGGTCTCACCAAAGATCCAAACATATACTGAGGAAATACCACATAATCCGGGATATTGTGGCTAGAGGTGACATAGCAGTCGAGAGAGTCGCCTCTGCAGACAACATTGCTGATCCACTTACGAAGCCCTTGCCAGGACCGTTGTTTGAAAAACATCGCGAAACAATGGGACTGCGTCTGATGAGCAGTTGGCTATAGGACAAGTGGGAGATTGTTAGAGTAGATGCCCAACTAGCCAACCTGTGGCATGTGGGTTTAAGCTGTATCCCTGAACCATTGAGGGTCACACAAGTACTGGATTCACGATTCCCGCACGGAAACTCAGCTCAATGTGTTGAGCAGAGGAGGAGGAATTTAGGGAGTGCGACTTCCTAAAAGTCAACAGGAGTCAAATTGCGATTTCCCAAAGTTGAAGGGCTAAACTGCAATTTTGGACTAGGTGATCTGAAAAATTGTTTTCGCATCATAATACTCAGTTTTGGAAACTGTGTATATCGGTCCGATCTGATCGTCGATCGGAGTTATGATGAAGCCACGGTGATGAAAATGAACCAAATGTTCATATGGACCTGGGCCTGACCCAGGCCCATTGGGCCAGTCCAAGCCCATCACTAGTCTACATATGCATGGCCTAGGGTTGATGTATGACACACTACACAACACAAAACCCTAGCCTCCAAGCGCCGCCCACCCCTCTCCTCCACGCCTCTCTCGGTCGCCGCCGCGCCGTCGCCGCTTGCCGTGATCGGACTTGTTCCGATCACTTTGTCGTGGAGATTCCGTTCGTGGCAAATTCGTCAGCTCTTCTAGTGCAGACTGACGAAGGAGTCCTATTTCCAGTCGTGGACCGGATTAGGAGATCTACCGCCGCCTACCGTTGAAGTTCCAGATACCCTGTGAATCTGGTCGGAGCCAGGCCCCTAGACGCCAGCTAGGTAACCTTCATTAAAACATCCTATGTATGTTTTATGCAATGATTGTTATGTATTGAACGTTTTCGGGGAAATTTTTGAAACTTCCGCTGCGCCCCCGGGAACGGGATCCGGATCCGCCACTGCGCCAACATATTTCCCCTGAGATAACCTTAAGTTCGCGATCTGTTTATTTTCCCAGAGCTATTTTACTCTCATGATCTGATTTCATTGTCTAAACTAAGTTGAGTTCGTGATCTGATTTCATTGTCTAAGTTGAGTTGAACTCTCGATCTGATTTAATTGTCCGATCTAAGTTGACTTTATTTGACCATTGCAATCTAGTCTGCTCGTTTAAGTTTTCTTGACTTTTCCTAATCTGAGTTGACCAAACAGCCCAGATCTGATTTTCTATTTTTTGCTGGTTTACGATCGCGTTCTTTCATTCTCTGAGCTGAGCAGATTCAGCTTAGGTCCACTCTGGACTACTACTGAAATCTCAAGTTTAATTCATCTTTGCTTTATCTTTGATTTGAAGGTATATGTTAGACCGAGCGCTTGCCCATTTACCAAAAACTATAGCTGGTTGTAACGGTGCAACTCCAACCTTTTAAATCGTATAGCAACCCAAGAGCCACGGTTCGATCTCTCTACCTATCAGGGGCAGTTATTACACTCCAACAGTCCCCCTCCAATAATTGCACTCCTTGCAATCAATGGAAATCTAACCCGTGACCTTGGCTCTGATAGAAATTGTTGGACCGAGCGCTTGCCACTTTACCAAAAGCTATAGCTGGTGGTAACAGTGCAACTCCAATCTTTTAAATCATATAACAACAAAAACGCCATGGTTTGATCACTCTACCTAACAGGGGCAATTATTGCACTCCAACAGTATGACTCTAATTTGTTCGAGGTTGTACCCAATTTCAAGAGATAGTTCTTCAGCTTAGATCTTTGCTATTCGTTATTCGTTTCTATGCCTGATCTGGTTCGAGTTTCTTCTTCGATTGAACTCCAATGTACTCCCAGTAGCTTTCGAACATCAAATGAGTTTTAAAATAGCAAACCATATATGTATGCGATCTGATTCAAATCAGAGAAAATCAGTTTAAAGAATGTTTCAGTAGAGAAAATGTTTTAATGATATATGGCAAGGCGATGAAGGAGGAATGACAGAAGTTTCCCTGTCATATGTCATAAATTTTTAAAGGAAGTATATTTCAAGTTTAAAGTGAACTATTGCAAAGATAACAGACGGTCAGCACAGGAAGGGTGAGGACGCTGGCTGACGAACCAGTGTGTCCCTTCACATAGGAAAGATAAGGACTATGGGTTGACGAACCTATATACTCCAACATAATTTGGGATTGATTCCCCAGTTCCTTACTTCAGATGAGAGCTTGATCAAGCAACTTGACCTAAGGAGATTTTCTGCGCCATAACTCAACAGAAAATAAGAACTGAGATCGGGGTTGTTTACAACCACATTATTGAGAAAATTTTATGTTAAAACTTACTTCCTTTAATACCAGTAAATGTTTGAAGTATGTTCAAGAATGTTCAGTGTATGCTTTATCAGTTACGAGTTTACCAATTTGTGGTTTTTCAACTTTCGAGTTGTTCAACTTTCGAGTTTAATAGCTTACGAGCATATCCGTTTTCATCTTATCAGTTTAAAGTTATTTTATGCCTGTACTGCCTGCCTTTGATATATCCAGATTCGCTTGCTGAGCCTCTAGTTACACTAGTTTTCCTAAGTGCAGGTGATGAGATTTAGCCAGAGTTGGTTGGTCCGAGCTGGATCAATCGGGGGTGTTTATCATGGACATACGTTTTCATGTTGTTTCAGCTCACCTAATTCTGTTCAATTTAGACTTGAGATAATTCATTTTGTAATGAATCAGTTTCAGTTATATATATATATAGAAAGCTGTAAACTGAATGAAATTATTTTGCAAGGTTTATCCAGTTTCTACTTCGTTCTTGTGCTCTGAGTTGTTTTCCAGTTCGTGATATGAAATATGTTAGACACAGTTTTGAACGATTCCGATTACTTCATAGCTTTTTAAATGTAATCTGGATGAATTTGTTCCTTTTGATATACATGTATAAATTCCGCACATTTATATACATATGTATATCAGTCGATCTATTAGATAGTGCAGGATCTGAAATTTTTACGAAGTTCCAATTGCATCCAAAATTAGTTATTGTATTGCAAGTTGCTTGCACCTTCATAGTTTATTTATTTATTTAAAATTTTTGGATTGGGGTGTTACACTGACTGAGTACATGTCTCACCTAAGCTGCTCCTATTATTGTTGAAACCCAAACCAGCTTTATCATTTAGTGGCTTTCAAGTCACATACAGCTTGTTCAGTGAAATTGAAAACTTAGTCCAGGAACTTAATAACTGATTTAACCTTTTGTTTGCAGTAAGAGTCTCCTTAGAATCAGATCATAATTTTTCATCTTTGTTATTAGCTTACTCAACTACGTCTTGAGACTGTCTGGTTCCCCAAGCTATGAACAACTTGGTTCATCCGATCTATCTACTAGACTCCTATTTTCTTTAACATTCTTGAATGTTTACGATAACTTCATATACTCATGAGACATCTTATTTAGTGTTGAGATTAAGTCATCACGTGTAAATTCAATGTCATAGAAATCAAATACCTCTTTACTGTCATCTGCAATCAAACAGTCCTTTCTTTTTTCTTTGCTTTATCTTGAAGAACTACTTCTTTTGAATCCAAATCAGCTTATCTGCTTTTGATTTCATCTGAAACAATCACCTTTTGGTCACATCTCTTTCTGAATGAATTCTTGTCATTATTGCCTCGCCTCCGATCTGATGACTTCTTGTCATCCTTCTTCGGCTTGGTATAGTCTGCTGCGAAGTGACCAGGCATACCACAGTTAAAGCAATTTAGACCAATAGTAATATGTTCTCATTTACGCACTTGATTTGAAAAAAATAGGATACTCGATTCTTCTCATTAATTTCTCAAACTTATTAATGAAGAGGAACATAACATCTTTGCTGAGTTGTCAGCAATTTTCTGAGGCTTCTCATCTGTTGTAACAAGAGCCTTGGTTGGTTGAGAGGTTCATGGCTCCCCCTCCGATATGTTTTCCAGCATGAACTCGTATGCTTTCAAACCATGAAAAAGGTCATGGAACTCCAGCTTGTTCAGATCGTTTGACTCTTGTGTGGCCATAGAATTTATATTCCATTCTCTGGGAAAAGCTCTCATCATCACCTTAAGGACAACCTCCCTATTGGTGTACTCTCTCCCAAGAGCTGCAAGTTCAATCACCACACTGCTGAAAATCTCATCAAATTCTTCCATGATCTCTCCAGCATTCATCCTAATGGTGTCGAACTTTGTGGTTGCTACTGCCAGCTTGTTCTCTTTAGTCTGCTCATTTCCCTCACATAGCTGCATCAGCTTTTTCCAGATGTCCTTTGCAGTCATATACATCTTATATTACTGAACATGTTCTTGTCTATTATCTCATAAAAAAGTATGTCCTTTTCAAAAATTGTCCAAATTAGCTTTTCTTTTATCCTCTACTGTCCACTCGTATCTGGGCTTTTCTACGATATGAGGAGCCTCATCTGATAAAGCAATAGCAGTACTGTTTTCAAGAACTTCACCGGCCCGTCTATGACGACAAACCAAATGTCATCGTCATGCGCTGTCAGATATGTCTCTATTCGAATTTTCCAGTCATCATAATATTCTTTAGAGAACATGGGGATTTTATGGAAAGATCCCATTTGAAATATACGAGTGTTTTGGAAGATTTGTTCAAGGACTGGGTTTTCCCCACTCTAATATCACTTGATAGGATCATAATAAGTAGCACGGAGTTTAGAAAGGTGGGGGGTAGTGGTTGAATAAACTACTTTTAAAATTTTGTGCTTTTAAAACATTTTTGCAAATCAGTTGTGTTACAACATAACTCAATATAAGCCTATCTTTTGAGCAATAAAATAATTATATGGAATAAGCTCAATCGAACAGTGAACAAATATGAATGCATGCAAAGCAAATCAGATGAGAGTAAGAATTTGTTTCTGAAAGTTCGAAACACAAGTTCTACATCTCCCCTTCTTTCGATCTGGAAGGTGTTCCACTAGAAGAGTTTGAATAAAATCCAGAGTATCCTAAATAGGTTAGGCAGTCAGCATCCGATCTGAACTCTTAGTATCCTCTTCTGATTACAGCACTGACATTGTTATGTTACAATCTGCTCTGATATTATATTTGCTCTAAACTGAGTTGTTTTTACTCAACTCAACTATGATCTTAATCTGACTATTAAGCATTGTTAAGTTCGGCCCGATGTGATCTTTTTATATCAGAGTTGATTTTGTTATCATCAAAACTTAGTGTTTTACATTTAACAAAATTAAAATCTAAAATTGGACAAAATTATGAATTTAAAAATTTTATTTTCCAGATATTTAACAGTAACACAAAAACTAATCATATATGTAATTATATGGAGTTTAATTTTATTTTATAAACGACGGTTATAGTAGCAGATATCATGCAGTAACACATGTATACTTCATCAAATGCATGTCAAAGTAGTCAAGTAATAGTTAGTGACGTTTTTTTTTTAAACAAAAAAGATATTTAGATTATTTTACCATCTGGATTATTATGTCGTTTGTGGGTAATTATTGTTTATTAAGATTATATATTGATTCCATGGATTATTTTGCAAAAATTATTAAATGTGAAGGTTCCCATTAGTTAATATATAGCTGTTATTAATTTGGTATTGCATAGAAAATTTATAGATTAAATTTGAAAAATTCGGAAAAGGAAATGTTAACAACAATCTTAAACAATTCTTAAATTCCAGGCCTCAATAACGGTTCAAAACCACCTCCAAAACCCTAGTTATATACTCTTTCCAGGAATGGTTCTCAGCAACTTTTACGGAGAACTGTTACAAAAATTATTAAAAACAGCTCTTCAATTCAAAAACTCCATTTTACAATATTTTTCCTTTCTTTCTTTTTTATTTATTTAATAAATATAATAGCCAATGTAACAAAGTAAAAAAATTTACATTTGAACGATTTAAAAAAATATTCCATCACATCATCTGATAAATAAGGTAAAAATATATACATTAACGGATTTTAAATCCATGGATTTCAAAAACGACCAGACAAATTAGATGGACTTAAATCTTTGAAACCCTTTCATCCATCCAAATGCAACTTGTTGTAAATACAACATTGACATTATATGAATCTGTACTTATGCATATATTTTCTTGGTCAATTATGCGTCTGATTTAGCATCTTTAATCTATTAATAGCCTTCCCATTTGTATAAGATGCTAATATTTGCATAAGATTAATTGCAGCATTATTTGAGTGAAGCAATGATGGAGTCCTACAATCATATTTTCTTCTTTAATTTTCTATTAGTTATTAATTAGGTTTATATTATTTGTCTCATTGACCGCATTCATTGTAAGAAAATCTAAAAAGTTAAGTATTTCAAACTATATTTTCTTTCCTATCTTGATAGGACAGTCGTCGGGGAGCTAGTGAGCCATAATACTCGCTCCATCCTCATAATTGTGGTGAGGAAAAAATAAATCATTGTTTATGAACAATTCTTAATCATAATATTTTTAATTTTTAGTTATGTGAAATTTTTAATTATAAGATTCCATCAAAGCATAGTAGGATTGACTTGTTATTCTAAATATTTATTCATTATTTTTATATATCGACAGTATTGATTGTTGTTCTTGGAAAATAGAATATCTTCATGCTTTGTGGTGAAATAAAATAGAAAAAAAACATTTTATTTAGTCCTATTTGCACATAATCTAATGGCGCATTTTTCTTCCTATTTAACGATAACAACTAATAGCAAATATAGCCTCAAAAAGAAGCAGAAGCTAATATCAAATATTATAACATTACATCAGAACTTATACAATGGTTTGGTGTTTGATATGTCGATATCAATCGTACATCTAATAAAATCTAAAATTCAATTTAGATTTATGTGTTTGCTTATTAAAATTATGATACAACTAGAACTTCGTGTTAGCTTACTGTTGTTGGGGAAAAAGAATATATAGTGTAGTTGGAGATAGAGAAAACCCTTATTTAGTAATTATAAAATGCCGTTGGAAAAGAAATTAAACTTGGGCAGCCTTTACAGTTTTGCAAGGATTAAATTCTTGGTATAGCATAATTAACTCATGAACCTTCCCCCATGCAATTGGAATTGAAATATCTCATTTATATCTATCCTTAATTTTGTTAAGTGAAACCTACATTTATATTCAAACCTACCATTTAATTAATACAATAATGTATTTCAGTGTGATCTCTTTGTACATCCGCGGCTCTATAATGGTTATCGTTGCACAATATAAATTTAGCATTAGTGGTAATTAATACATGAAATCTGAATGCGAAAATTCTCGTATAATATTTAGCCACCACACGGTTTTTCTTTAACATAGTAGATGTGAGTTGCTATAGCTAATTTATTTATTTTTTTTTTAAAAGAAAAATCAAAGATCACACAAAACTCAATGATTTTTTCTGACTTAGGAAATTCCAAGAATTTGTGGTGACTATAGTATATACTTTTAGTCCTTTATCATTTTTTATTTTAATGCGAAACACTAAGGTTCCGTTTGGACACGTTTTATAAAAACGTTTTTAGTGTTTTTAAAGTTAAAAAAACTTAAAGTATGTGTTTGGACAAGATTTTATAAAATGTTTTTGAAAAATATTTTTAAAAAACTAGTTTGAAGTACACTTTTTAAAGAACAAGTGAAAGATGTTTATAATGTTTTTATAATACAAAATATATAGTAAATTTTATGCGAATAGTTAATTAAATTTTTTTTATTAGATTAATCATTCAAATGCTATTTTAATATTATTTCTTATTTATAAATCATTTTCTAAAATAATTATCTAAAATATTTTTATAAAACATGTCCAAACAGAACCTAATTTATTTCAGTGTAACGAAAGTTGACTGATTATAAGATCAGAACCTATTTACACTAACTTATAGGATGAAAGGATTAACGGCTGTCTCGTAATACATGAAATGGACTAATTATGAGTATATAAACTTATAAACCGGTTACAAAATCAAATATACAGGTCAAAGATTTGTGGATAAATTAAAATTTTCACGTATAATACAAGTTTTACTATATCCATTTCTTAGTGGACATAGAATATATAGGTAATAATTTTCTCATGGCAAATACTTAAAACATGTTCTTCTAAAACCGAAAAAGGATTACCATCACAAACTCAATACATATACTTGAATACATTGAACACAATGAACTCAGTTATATAATAATTTCATTCAGTCAATCGCAAGCTCTCTTATGCATATAGCAAATGAAATATAAATTTTCCAAAATTAATGGTATGAGTTGCTCAGTTCCATATTGTGCAATTGCCTTCTCAGATTTTTAAATCATTGGTACTAATATACCTCTACAATTATGTTTCCCAGGTGTTTTTATATACAATAATTGGAAATGTAGCTTAATGTTTACAAGTACATAATTAAGTTTCCAAGTCGATTAACACACTTCGTTCCATTTAGCCCTTATGAGCTAGGATTACCTAATCTCTACAAAATTTTCTTCATGATAAAGTTTTTCAAATAATCCTCCAGATCATGGAACAAGAAAAAACAAGGATCTTTATATTTCTTGAATAGAATCATCCACATCGATCCAAAAAAACAATGTAAAATTTAAGAAATCAATATATACAGCTAGCTACATATCCAGGAGTTGTTGGTCATCATAATAGCAAAATATTATTAGGTTTCAATGAATACTACCATACAATAATATCATATATTTAATTTACCTCCAATGATACAAGAAAACATTACAGGGATTCAAATTTCAAAAGTCCTCTGGTCTCAAAATGCATAACACCCCTGAAATTATTTACATATATAGCATATATAACTAAGCATGGTACTGCTACATCGGCAGGATAATAGGTTAAACTCCCTAATAAGATAAGCTTATTGATGAAATGCTTGGAAATTCGGGGCGGGAGCCGAGTATACAGAAATAGGGTTACCTGCAAATGGAGCTTGATTTGTTGCTGAAAATTGACTTGGTGATGAAGTGATTTTCTCAGTGGTGAACAGATCCCAGTTTCCTAGGAATCCCATGAAATGCGCGTTGGTATCGAGGCAACCGGCGGTGGAATCAGAGCAGTGATTGTAGTCAGAAATAGGGCAAGAACTCGCCGTTCTTGAACTTCCAAGCAGCTTCTCTATCGTGCCCTCGTCGGACGATAGCGGCTCCCCGATAGAGTCGAAATGGGATATAAATGGTGAGACCTTGTTTTCTTGATCCAGGGATCTTGCTTCTTGATCAACACCTTCAAATGGGCAGCTGCTGGTTAAGGACTCTAATTTGAGGGCATCTTCATTTTCGCGGTTAGGGTTTGATTTGCTGCACCATTTGATCATCATTTTCTCTCTTGTTCTGCTTCTTGCCCTTGCCCTTGCCTTTTCTCTCGACTCCCTCATAGTGGAATTATCCTCGGTTTTTTTCGATCTCTTTTCGGGTTTTTCACTCGGGTTTAGGCAAGATGGCTCGGTGGTATGTTTAGACGGTGAGATGATCATACCTTCTTTGACATCAATGTTTGAAATCTCTTCGAGTCCTGACACGACTTCACATTCAGAGAGAAAAGATTCACTCCTAGCTTCACTTGTAGAAATGTGTGGATGATCTTTCTCCAGCTCCTTAATCGCCTTCTTCGATTTCGTGAAGAGCCATTCGATGGTTTTGCTCGCCTTATCAAAGCCTAACATGTCTTGGAGATCAAAGAATTTGCGCGCCACTTGAAGGGATAATCTCATCCTCCTGTCTCTAATACCCTGAGCAGTGCAAATCTTGCTGTGCCTGTCTTTCTTGCCAGTTCTTTTTCGTGGGACTCCGCTCGTATTTCGTCTCCGCAGTGGAGTAAGATTAATCCCGTTAGGATTAACACCTTGATCAGCTTCTTTCCCATTCGACTTTGAGGCCGCAGTATTCTGCTTCGCCACAGTATTGTGATTTTCAACCTGATCAACTACATGATGGTGATTAGCAGCGGCAGCCATGATCTGACTCTGTGTTAAAATCTGATTCAAGGGCATTTCGTGTTCATCGAAAAACGGAGAAGGGAAGTTGAAGAGAAAGGGAACTGGTTCGTCTTGCAATTTGGAGATAGGGTTTTGTTGATCACAGAGGAAAGAAGACCTTCTCAACAAGAAATCCAAAGGGTTGTCGCTCTTTGATGGAGGAAACATTATATCTCTGTAACTGCACCAGTTATGATCTCTTCTAACCACTTTCTTATGGCGATCGAACTCGAATAAATTTCGCTACAGTTGAAAGAGGATCGACATTATGAAGAAGAATGCTAACTACAAAGGAGAGATTATGGAGATTGTACTTTTTCTTGGGGAGGTAGTGAATGAAATTTAGGGCATGAATGTGGTGTGATGCAACCCTAGTGATAGGGATGGAGGGAGGGGGGAGGGGGGTGTGTGTGTGTGGAATGGAGGGTGGTTGATGTAGGATTTTACCAAAGAAAATGATGCCTATATAGACAGACGTATGTAGTTACGTTGAGGTTCCGAGCTTGAATATCAACTTGAGTTAGGGTATGTAAACCCAAGTTGTCCTAGAGTTTAACTTTTAACTTTTTTCAATGGAGTAGATGCAATTGGACTGTAAATTTTATTTACATGTACGTGAATTTTCATACCTAGCGAGAAAAGTATATATACAAATAATGTATACAAAAGTTTGATTGATCAATTTTATATATGGATCTCCAAGGCGCTGTATGTTGATTGTTGAAGATATCTAGTATTATTACACCGAATCGTACTTAAGGCGCTGTATGTTGATTGTTGAAGTTATCTGTCCTCAAAGCTCCATTTTTCGGAAAAATCCTCCGACATAATAAGTTTGTGTCAAAGATTTCAGATCCTAATCCAAAACCCATATATTTAATATGTTAGCTTTTGGCTATCTTTGTTATTTAATAAAGATCAAATATATATATATATATATATCCCGATATGCTCAGCCGAACATCTCATGAATTTTTGAAAAATTTCATGAGATGTTCGGCTGAGCATCTCGGGCGCCCACGCGCGCGTCCATTGCAGGCGCCCACATTATCAAATTTATATATATATATATATATATATATGTCGATCGACCTTAGATATGGTATTTCTCCTAAAGGTTCAAACTTTTTGATGTTCCAAGTGGGAAAGATTAGAACTTCTTGGTTGTGTTGTTTCCTAAAAACTTGGAGTTTTAGGAAGTGTTTCCAACACAAGCAAAATCTATGAACTGATCTAATCCAATCAAATGTGTCAATCCCATGCATAAAATTTATATATAAGACTTATATATTGGATAATCTGATTACTTTGATAAAAAGAGAAAGAAAATCATGAAAAATGAAACACACTCGATTTAGCATAAAATTGCTGTGGAACATCTTTGTTGAAAATTCTCTGGGTATTAGTCGTGTAGAATTAAATATTTAAAAGGATAAAAAAGAAAGTCATTAATTAGATATAATTAGATAAAAAAAGAAGTCATTAATTAGATCTAATTAACACCTTGTGTATTTCATGGCATACACGATATATGCCTGCTATATACCAAAGTCTCTCTCTTTACAAAATAGTCAAGATCTGTAAGTACGAATCGTAGTCGCCCAAACGACCAACTTTTAACTATCCCGACCAAATGGATATTAATTCGTATGTGAAAATTGGGGAAATCGAGCATAATCTTTGCAAGGTACATCTGAATTGAAATTTTGAAATCTTGAATATGATTTCTGATTCATTTGATTTATAAAAATTATAAGAATTTCCATGCATATTACATATTATTTTGACTATTGCATTTTCATTAGCAATAGTGATTGGAAACTATTTTCGTATGCATTTATGCCAAAACAATTTATGCACTAGCAATAGTGATGAAAAACTATTTTCGTATGCATTTATCCAAAAACAATTTGCATGGTGATGGGTATTAGATGGTAATGTTCCTATCCCTTAATTTTGACCTGATTGTCCTGAGCTCTCTTATAGGTACAACGACAGCCGAGTTGTCCTAGAAAATGAGTTCAGATTCTATAGGAGCTCGGTCATACACCTAGTTTGGTTGTGTTCAATATTTACTCGCCAACCCATACAGATCTAATCCTCATACTACGTAACTGATGAGCTCGGGACACTCATGTATTCAAATTCAGTTCGAGAGCCATACACTCAAGATATGATAAACATGAGATACACATGAAATAAGGATAAATTCCTGTAAATTTTCATGATCTGATCGGATCAGATCAAATCTGCCAATAAAACAAGAGTTTTAGGAAATTTACCTTGTAGAGTCCTCCTCCAACTTGGTAACAACCCTCTCTTTACTCCTATAAATACCCATATACGCCTCATATTAGATATATAGATTATCTGTAATCAGTATTACTATCTTTTTTTGTTCTGTTCGAGTTACGACCTAACCTAAGTATCTTAGGGGTTACACCATAAACACATTTGGAGCCACTCGAGGCTGTTATTGATTCTTGAAGTGGACAAAGAAGATGAAGACATATATCACTGGGTGAACCCTAAGTGAAATTTTTGGTTACTTCAATTTGTGTCATCTGTGGGAAATTGAAGTAACAGATATAAGATGCCACCTAGGAGAAATAGGGTTCAAGATCCAAAAGATCAAGAGAGCCGTGTGCAGCACGGCCCATATCAGGGGCTTAACAATCATGGTCTCAATGCCATGGAGATTGATCAGTTGATCACTAAAAAGATCGGCCAATTTTTTGCTCCACAATAGGAGGCCAATCCCCATCCTGATACGAACGCCCAATTGGAGGAGATAAGAAAACCTACGAGATGAGGTACAACAGATTAGGGAGATCAGGAATACTCCCCTCCCAATACTCCGAACCAAGACACACAATTAGTTAGGTGACGAAGTTGAGAAAGTAGGTACATTGCCTAAGGGAGGTACATGTTGTCCACCAATATCTCTAGCATGAGTTGTTCCCTTCTCAGTGAAGGTACCGAACTCAACCCACACTTTAAATTCCCTAATGTGGGGAGTATGAAGGGACAGGAGAAAATATCATGAGGAACATTTATCCAGCTTTGAGAATGCCACACTATTACATCAGTACGCTGACCTAATCAAGTGCATGGTCTTTTTAATCACCTTAGTCCAATCTGCTCAGCAAGGGTTCAACCTTCTCTGGCTAGGGGATATTAAGTGTTTCCAAAATTTCGGTAAGGCATTCTTACACTAATTTGCTAGCAATAAGAAATGACTCATGATATCTTCAAATCTATTTAACATCATGAAAAAGAGCAGGAGAATCTGTGGGTATACATCAAGTGCTTCAGTAAGACAATCAATGAAGTGTCTTCTGCTACCCTGGATCTATGGATCGATGCCTTTACCACACTATTACATCAGTACGCTGACCTAATCAAGTGCAGGGTCTTTTTAACTCACCTTAGTCCAATCTGCTCAGCAAGGGTTCAACCTTATCTGGCTAGGGGATATTAAGTGTTTCCAAAATTTCGGTAAGGCATTCTTACACTAATTTGCTAGCAATAAGAAATGACTCAAGATATCTTCAAATCTATTTAACATCATGAAAAAGAGCAGGAGAATCTGTGGGTATACATCAAGTGCTTCAGTAAGACAATCAATGAAGTGTCTTCTGCTACCCTGGATCTATGGATCGATGCCTTTACTCACGGATTGAAAGGATGTAGTTTCTTCAGGCCTCTAGTGAAGAAGCTCCCCACCACTTTTGAGGAGCTCATTATCCGAGCTAAGATGTATGTTAATGTGGAAGAGGTGCAGAAAACTCAAAGGACCTAGCAAAAAGCTTCGTCCAAAAGTACTAGGGAAGTTCAGGCGGATGAGCCAACACCCAAAGATAACCAGCTCAACCAATCGGCCTATTTTGGACTACCTACACCCATTTGAAGGTTATAAAAATACAAGATTTGGAAATTTGTGATGAACGTGGTTTAGTACAGAGGATTAAATTTACTACATTTTGGTGATAACAAAATACAAGAACTCGAGCAGATCACAGTAGAATGACATAGAGCTTAAGCACATCAGCTTGGAGAATCGCATATCATAATAGAGCGACACAGATCAGCTTAGAGCTTCAGCAAATCAGCTTAGAGTATCGTAGATCAGATTAGAGCGACACAGATCAGATTACACGGATCAATTAGAGCGACTCAGACCATCTTATAGTGTCGCAGATCAGCTCGAAGCAAAGTCGATCAGCTTAGAGCGGCATCAATCAGCTCGAAGCATGTCGGCCAACTCTGAACGTCGCCAATCAGCTCAGAGTAAGTCGATCATATTAGAGTGACATAGATCAGATCAGATTGGAGATTCATAATCAGATCAGAGGAAAGAAACAAAACAGATCAGATCAGAGCTTAAGAGAAGGAATCAGATTAGAGCTGATTCAGATCGGAGCTTCGTAGAAAGAACAACTTGCAGTAGATTATGGAAAAAAAACAGATTAGAGCAATGTCAGCTCAGATAACAGCTCAGACCTCATGAACGGCTTTCAGATTAGGGCGTATAAGTTTTCAGATCAAAGCGTGAAGAGTTCGGTTCTCAAGGTCAGTATTAAATGTTCAATTTTCAGATGAATCAAATCATATTAGAGGAACGATTCCAGATCAGCTTGAAATTGAGCATCAGTTCAGACTGGGAAAGGATCAGCTCTGATCAGATTGCAAACAACTTTCAGATCTTGCGTACAACGAACAGCTCAGCGCTTACAAAGCATTCATATTGGAGAAAAGTCCGCACAACTCAGGATTTCAGCTTAGCAAAGACGTATCTCAAATGCTAATCTCGACCTAGGGAAGTGTCAACACAACAAAGGGGGAAGTCTTTTTTCCGAAAAAGGAGGGGAGATCTGCCTTTCAGATGTGGAGGAAGTAGAATTCCAAATATGGGTACGAAGGGTCATCCAGAAGCGCTGTCAGATCGGAGCGAATCAAGTGATCAATCACTGGCTAAATTATCGGACGCTACTTCTGTACCTAACGTTAACTTTCCGATGATTTCGGTGTGTATCAAGTCAAGTCTTTCAAGAATGTAAAGAAGACCAATCAGCCAGAATATCAAATTAATCAAAGGAGATCTATAAATAAAATAAGAGGTGACGAGTGACGAGCAACATAGACTGTACGCTTGAGAAATCGATCGCGCACTGAAACCTCACTGTTCACTCATCTTCTTCATTTCGACTCTGCTACAAAAAGCTTCAAGTCATTTTTTTGAGTTTTAACCATATTCTGTAGTGTCTGCTTATTAAAATGTTAATAAAAACATAGTGTGAATAGCGAGCGTAGATTAAAAAACTCAGAGCTGATCACTGTAAATGTCGTAGAGTGCTAGGAGTCCTCACAGTTGCGGCTGTTGGGATTGGGTTATTTCAGGAGCTGTAGTAATCAAATTCTTCTAGTGGAATCCTTCTTGAATAAGGAAGAAGGGAGACGTAGGAGTTTCAGCTCCGAACTTCCATAAACAAACTCTCGTTCATTTAATTTTACTGCTCTTAGTTCTTATTCTGTTCATTGTTCAATCTATTTCATTCCAACATATTTTTGTTACTCAAGAGAACAGAGCATGCTGAGGTCCTACAAGCTGGTAGCTCAGCTTAGAGTTAAGCCGAAGGCTTGTAAATTTGTTTTAAAGAGTTTTCGTGAAAAATTGTGAAGGATTTCATTCATCCCTCCCCCCTTCTGCACTCCCGAGCTGTTATTTTAACCTTATTTTAGATCCCAACTAGTGGTATCCGAGCAGTTATATATCATTGTTTGAACAGTTGTGTTATTTGAAATTATTAAATATGTTTTCTCTCACAACAAAATTCCTATGTTTTCCAAGGAGGAATATTATGTTTCGAAGATAAGGATGCAAGTTCACCTAGCAGCACAAGATGACGACATGTAGTTCGGCATCACAGATGGTCCAATCAAGATTATAAAGCCAAATACAGCCGTGACCATCTCTGCTGGTGCATCACAACGGGTTGAGAAGCCCAGATTGGAGTGGACTTCTGAAGATAAAAAGAAGGCGAACCTAGACAACGTGGCAAAGAATATTCTTTACAAAACGCTGGACAATAATATGTTCAGTAAGATTCAGACATGTATCACTTCCAAAGAAATCTGGGAGAAGTTGATCCAAATCTACGAGGGAAATGGACAAACCAAGGAGAACAAGCTTACAGTAGCACTGCGGAAGTTTGAATTGATAAAGATGAGTCCTGTAAAAAATAATGTCTGAGTTCGATGAGAGATTCAGCTCAGTAGTGATAGCATTGACCGGCCTCGAAAAATAGTACAGCAACAGGGAACTCACCTTAAGGTTATGAGATCACTTCCCAAGGAGTGGGATGTAAAGACTGTTGGATCTGTTTTTACAGATCAGAATCTAAGTTTTGATTCATATAAAATCCGTTACTATTTTACTAACAATTTAAATTAAGTGCGCAGGTTGAGATGAAAATTAAAACGCAATTTCGTAGGCCTAGGAATTTGGATGAAAAACGGCTTAGGTCACGAATGAAGTTCGTGATTCTTGCTTGTTGGACCGTTTTGGAGGGGGCAGCACGGTCTCGGGCGAAAATATGCAAGCTCATCTCGGACCCTGCGAGCTGGATGAAAGCACTGTAGCAGACTAGTAGCAAACTAGAATAAAGCACTTATAGCAGATTGATTGAGAGCAGATAGCAGTGCAAATTGAGGAGTGGTCCAAGTTGGAACAGTAAGAGGACGCCCGAGCTGGTCCAACATAGGAAAACTTAGCTGATACAGTGAGGGGAGGCCCGAGCTGATCCAGCTAAGGACAACCAGATTGCATAGTGGTTCTATGAAAGAAGAAACCAGCTGGGAAGGAAACCAGCTGGGAAACAAGCTCAGTGCAAACCAGCTCAGCAACCAGCTGGTAGAGACCAGCCTAGAGTTCAGCAACCAGCTTGGAGTGCTATCGTCAAAGTCAAACCATCCCGAAACATCGGTATAAACCAGCTGGACGGTGGGAAGTGCAGAAACAAGCTCAAGATATTGAACCAGCTGGATGATAAGACACTGCAGAGACCAGCTCAGAACAAAGAAGTTTGAGCACAAGTATTGTGGAGATTGTATTGCAAAGTTCAAACTGATTTATCAAATACGCTGTTCACAGAGCTCAGAAGTCAGTAATGGTTGCTGCAACGCATTTAATGAAAAGGAGCTTAAAGTCAACAAAGCCTGCAAAGCATTAAATGCAACAGGACACAAGGTACAACAATGTCAGAACTTTTCAGAAGCCTTTACAGCAGCTATATGCTTTGTGTCCGACGGATTAAATCTGCACAGAGGCTATATATAAGATGAGCAGCAGAAGATGAAGAACAAGTGTAGTGGTGTGCATGAGCAAAAATAGATTAATCAAGTCTACTGCACAATCATGGGAAGATAGCAGAAAATCAGCTCGAAGAGGAGCACTTCCCAGTGTGTGAGAATACATTTGAGAGTGAGCATACACTGTATAATTCTCACACACAGATTCACTCACAGTTGATAGCTGAGAGCTTAATTGTTTAGATGAGTGAATCATAAACACAAGTCATTGTGTTGTCTTTCGCACTGAGACGTTAAATAAGTGTGTGAAGCCTTTCTCACTTAGGCATTAAAGAAGTGAGTTAGACACACGCAGCTTGCGGGCTGGTGCGCAGTGGTGTTGCTAGGAGTTTTTGCGGCTGCTGGTCGTAGGTGTGAGACCTGGAAAGTTGATTAAGATTAATTTGTTGGAATTAATCAGATTTTAGAGATTTTTGGTGGTTCGGATCTCTGTTTGGAAGTTTGGTTACTATTTTCGGGTCAGATTTCTCATTTTAAGCAATTCTGGAAGTTTTCGTATTTTTGAGATTTTTGGGTGAAAGCTGGTTTCGTGGTGAGAGCTGGTCGATTTGGTGAAATCCAGTCGTAGCGTGTTTTGGTAGCGCGAGATTCCTAAACGCCGTCGTTTTGGTGAAATCTGGATGTGTTAGAAAGCTGGTAGCATGTTTGTATCCAGCTGCTGCTTTATCTCGTTTGTTGAGGGCAAAACGGTAGCGTTTTGATTAGTTGGTGCGACGCCGTTTTGAGTGTTGCGTCTGGTACCAGCTGGTGGGATCTGTTCGCGTGTGCCTGTTGGTTGTCCAGTTTTTGAGTAGTTTTTGGGTGAAAGCTTGGTTTCGTGGTGAGAGCTGGTCGATTTGGTGAAATCCAGTCGTAGCGTGTTTTGGTAGCGCGAGATTCCTAAACGCCGTCGTTTTGGTGAAATCTGGATGTGTTAGAAAGCTGGTAGCATGTTTGTATCCAGCTGCTGCTTTATCTCGTTTGTTGAGGGCAAAACGGTAGCGTTTTGATTAGTTGGTGCGACGCCGTTTTGAGTGTTGCGTCTGGTACCAGCTGGTGGGATCTGTTCGCGTGTGCCTGTTGGTTGTCCAGCTGAGAGTAGATGTCAACGATGGTCAACTCTACTGTAGCTTGCGTCTGGTTTCCTGTAGCTTGCGGCTGGTATTGCGCGAGGGTTATCGACCGGATTTGATGACGTCAGCTATGCGACGCCGTTTTATTAAGTTGGAACGCAGCGTTTTGATGCAACGTCTGGTATCAGCTTTTGAGTGTTATACAATCCAGCTTTTGGATTTGAGAACCAGCCGATGGTTTTAAGCGACCAGCTGGTGGCAGATTTGATGATGTAAGCGGTGCGACGTCGTTTTGTTGAGTCGCTGCGACACCGTTTTGATTAGCTTTGTTTGAGAATTCAGCCATTGGTTCTTTGCATCTGCTGGTTGTATCTTTTTAGCGTGCGTCGACTGGTTTTGTCGGTGGATGATTTTAACCAGCTTTTACGCGTGTATTTAAGGAAGACTTGGTATTCGATTTGAGATACCAGATCCCATACTTAGCGATATTTTTCCCCGATCGTGTTCTTCGCTTCGAACCCTAGGCTACTGTTCACCGTAGATTTTCTCCGGCAATTCTCATCGTTTTCGGCCGTTGTTTAGCACGTTTGAGGTAGCGTTGGACTCCTCTTGAGAAGCTCTTCTTTTCTATACCATTCTTGGAGGCTGTTGTTGGCTAGAGCGAGATCGCGAAGTTGCTGTCTTCGGCCGTGTGTTGTGTCGTTGAGGTAGAACTTCGAATTGTTGTTGAGATCTTAGTATTAGCCTTTGTTTAAGCTTCCTGTTTAGTTGTATGGGTGAATTGTTGCTGGTTGAGCGTGGCTCCCAGCCGTGAGCTTCTGATAGCATCCCTGAGAATTATGCTTCGTTGTTTAGCAGGTTTTAACCAGATTTCTCGGGATTCCTTTGTGGTAATTGTTGAGCAGAATTGAGGTACGGATTTTGAGCTTGTAATTCAGCGTGGAACCTGGCTTGGATAAATTGCGAGATGGCTGTGTTTGGATTGCTGGGTGATGTTGTTGCTCTGTGTGAGAGCTGTGTATGCTTACCGTGTGTAATTGTTGTGTTGCATATGGTTATATGTCTGTTGTTCCAGCATGTTGCGTACACGCATTCCATGTGATTCCGCACTCTAATTTCCCCTATGCGCCGAGTGGCTAGCTACCACAGTTCATAGGTTGGGTTGTTGATGCATCTGGTAAGGGTGGGCGAGTAGGGGTGAGTGGGTAGCACCAACATGTCCTACACTCACCGTGGCCACATATTCTGTTGCAGATTCCGTTGAGATGTTGTCTCCTTCCTCATGCATAGCATCTGTATTTTATTCTTGCTGTTTACTGCTATTTTATAATTGCTCTCCGTACTGGGGTTTGACCCCATGTCCCTCTGGGGCTTGGCTGTTTTCCCTGTTTGTGTTGTTTCAGAAAACCCAGATTTTTACAGCTGGTCGTGGTTTTAACCCAGCTGGTGGTGCCCCAGGAGGTGGTTGAGTATCCCAGTTGCGTATAGCATATTAATATGTATCAGTACAGTTAGCCAGGGGATGCCCTGCGCCTTGTCGTTGTATTAGGTTGTTGGAGTCTGATACATGTTGCTGTTGTTTTTATGATATACTGTTTTGTTATGGCTTGTAGCCATTTGTTGTTTTGTTGATTTTATAAACTGGGATATATTTTGAGTATCGCACTATTTTAAATTATATTGTTTTAAACCGTCAGGCCAAAAGCGAAAATTTTACCCGCTTTTTAGTAGTTTCCGCATGTGTTTATATGTTTTATCTCTGAGTTGAGCACGAGGCCTGACAGTAAGAGTGGGTTGCAGCGGGGGCCGTTGTAATCAAAGCCTTCTAGTGGATCCTTCCCGTTGCGGAAGAGGGGGAGATGTAGGAGATTGAGCTCCGAGCTTCCAGAAACAAATCTTAGAGTATTTTCTTTACGGCTTTCAGTATTTGCATATTCACGCATTGCATATCCCATCTCTATGCGTAAAACTGTTTAAATGGACTTTCGAATTTAGAGTGCAGTATGAGTTATTTCCGCATGTTTTATTTACATTACTCAATCTGTATCTCGGTGCATAAAGTATTCAAGAACACTAAGCTATTGCAGCTCAAGTTAAGTTAACCAGATCGTTCGGTCGAAGTGTCGAGCTGGTTCTAGTCTTCCAGCTGGAACTGGAATGTTTAGCGCTCGCCTTGTATTGGGCTAGTTTCAACTTTCAGCTGAAACCAGCCTGATCTTTGCGAACCCGGCTTCAACTTCTGGATGAATCCTGCGTCTTGTCATTCGATCTGGTTACACCCTCTAGTATTAGTTATTGATCGAATAACTAGTCATTGCACATTAATAGAGGGTCCATAAATCAATCCCCAACAAATACAATGGCAATGAGAGAGCCAAAGGACCCCAACAAGATGGAGTTCCATGACTTGTTTGCGAATCTAAAAGTGTATGAGTTTGAGCTGGAGATCAGAGCTGAATCTGAGCCATCCACATCACAACCCACAAAAGCTCTCGCGGAAACCATTCCAGAACTGAGATCTCCAAGAAAATCAGTTGAAGAACTCAGCAATGATATTATGTCCCTCTTCGTGAAGAAATTTGGGAAATTCATGCGGAAAAACAATTCTAAACTCAACTCTTTTGATTCTATCAAAAAGGATTCTACTACTTCTTCTGATTTCAAATGTTATAACTGTGACAGACCTGGTCACTATGCTGTGGACTGCAAGAGACCCAAGCAGAACACCAAGAGGCAACCAGATCACCAGCAGTAAAGACAAAAAGGACAAGAAGTTCTGTAGAAAGAAGAGAAGATAGAAAGTATTAATCGCTGAAGAGAACAAGAGTTTATGGGCTGACACAGATTCAGAAGAGTCCAGCTCAGGGACATCTTCATCAAATGATAGCGAAGACGAAGTACAATCTAATGGCTGATGACACTGAAGAGTTATTCGAATTCTTTAACCTTGATTTTATATGAGAAGGCCTTGTCACAGCACTGAATGACATGGCCATAGAGTACAGAAAGCTTTCTCAGTCATTTTAGGAAGTCAAAACCGAAATAGAGAGTCGTGCTACGAACATTGAGCCTATAAGCTCAGATGATGTGCAGACTGATCTAAGTAAACCAAAGACTGAGAATGAATATATGAGAAACAGGTCTCAGGAGATGATGAATGAAAATCAGTCTTAGCTGAAATCATAAGCTCCTGGACCAAGTCATCTACTTCACTACAATAACTACAAGGAGCTATGAAGCCATCTGGTGATAAATCCGGATTGGGCTATGAAACCTATGAAAGAAATATCACAAAGAATTGTACTCCCCCAAAGCTGGATAAGCCTAAGCTTCAAACAATGAATTACATGAAATCCAGCATGGGACAGCCCAAAGAGTCCAAATCTGATGAGTCACAGATTACAGGTAAACCTCATATCTGGCAAGTGATACTATGGGGTAGGTGATGGATCT
>KV008788.1:0-11195 GCA_001598015.1 Dorcoceras hygrometricum
TCGGCCGACAGAGTTTTCATGCTCGAAAAGTCCAACGCTATCATCGGAGTGGTGACTATCGGATTCGAGTGTCTACCACCGAGCTGTGATGGGCTGACGGGCCTCGATGATCACGGATCGATGATTTCCACCGGCCTATTTACTGTGCGTGGTATAGAGGCTCGCTTGAGATGTTTTGCCACTTGATTTGCTGGTCTAGCTATCCGATCTTTGATAGCCCTCATGCATTTCATAGCATTGATTATAGCATGTTGCATGATTAGCTGTTTTGATTAGCTCTTCGTACTAAGGAATGACCTCGTATTTGTTTTCTTGCTTTGTGTTGTTTGGGTCTGTGTTACCCATTTGCAGGATCTTCAGGTAACCAAGCTGGACAGAGTGGAGGTTCAGCTGGTCGATCCTCGTTTCCTTGAGTCCCAGTCTATTTTTACTATGTATTGAACCGGGGGATGCCCCGTGTTTCTACGTCAGAGTTTGAATTTGATTTTGATTGACTCTGTGGCTTACATGATTCATTTATCTGTCCTTGTGATATATCTGCTGTGAGATCTTATCATGAGATTGTGTAGAACCACCGAGGAGAGGTAGAGGTAGGACTGTTAGACGTTCCGCTGAGGAGTCTAGGGCCTCGACTGAAGAGGGTGTTCCGCAGGTTGAGGATGTGACGAGACAGATAGGTGGGATGGAGTTAGTTCTAGAAATATTTCGGCCGACGACGGGACGCGTTTTTCAGCCTGCACTTGACGTGTCGCACTCGTTTTAGTCTCCTCAAGGATTGCAGCAATCGAATCGCAAGAGGTATAGGCCTCGAGGGAAACAGTTTAAGAAGCGATCAAACTCGAGTTCTTCGGCTTCAGTGAGTTCTGGTGGCAGTGGCTCCGGAGGAGGAGTGACTTGCGGACAGTGCGGAGGGAAGCACATGACCTCGCAGTGTCGTGGGGTGCAAGGTAATTGCCATAAATGTGGACAGCCTGGACATTTTCGGAGAGTGTGTCCTTTGCCTAAGGGGACAGTCTTCGGTCCCTTGCAGCAGGCCCAGGTGGATACTCCGACGAGAGAGCAGGCTGAGGAGGCGCCTGATATAGCTATCGCAGGTACATGTTCTATCTTTGATTTTCCTGCGAGACTTTTATTCGATACAGGAGCGTCACACCCCTTTGTTATGAGTTGTTGTGTATGATCGTGGGTTAAGTCCATCCCCACTGTGTGATGTTGTCTCCGTGTCTACCCATACTGGTGTGAGCCTATTGACCCGAGAGGTAGTGATTGATGGCATGATTAGTTTTGATGAGCATGTCATAGTGAACAATATGATTGTCTTGGAGATGAGGGATTTTGACTGCATCTTGGGAATTGATGTATTGTCTATCTATAAGGCTACCGTCGATTGTTTCCATGGTGTGGTGAGATTTCTCCCTGATTCGAGTGAGAAGTGGGAGTTCTACGGTGCTGATTCTCGCTCGAAGATTCCACTGGTATCCGCGATGGAGATGTTTAGCCTGCTATCTTTGGATAATGATGTATTCATGATTTACGCGCTTGACGTTTCCCAAGAGTCGCGATTGGAGTTGAGTGATATCCCGATCGTCCGAGAGTTTCCCGACGTGTTTCCAGATGAGATTCATGGATTCCCTCCAAGGCGTGAGATCGACTTCAGCATCGAGTTGGTGCATGGTACCGACCCGATTTCTAGAGCTCCGTATCGGTTGGCGACCGTAGAGTTGAAAGAGCTGAAGGATCAGTTGAAAGATCTCTTGGAGAAAGGCTTCATCAGACCGAGTATGTCTCCTTGGGGAGCTCCGATTCTGTTTGTGAAGAAGAAGTATGGGTCTATGAGGATGTGTGTGGACTTCCGACAGTTGAATAAAGCGACGGTGAAGAATAAGTATCCTTTGCCGAGGATTGATGACTTGTTCGATCAGTTGCAGGGATCGGTCGTTTACTCGAAGATTGATTTGCGCTCTGGTTATCACCAGTTGCGGATTAGGGATGCTGATGTGGCGAAGACAGCTTTCCGGACTCGATATGGGCATTATGAGTTTTTGGTCATGCCGTTTGGGTTGACGAATGCCCCAGCTTTCTTTATGGACTTGATGAGTCGCGTCTTCAGCGAGTATATTGATCGGTTCATGATCGTCTTCATAGATGACATCCTAGTGTATTCAAAGAGCTTGAGAGAGCATAAGGAGCATTTCAGACTGGTGTTGCAGAGATTGAGAGACTCGCAGTTGTACGCCAAGTTCAGCAAGTGTGAATTTTGGCTTGATAAAATTATCTTTTTGGGTCATGTGATTTCGGCACAAGGGATTTCAGTAGATCCGAGTAAGGTCGAAGCAGTTCTTAATTGGGAGAGACCTAGGAATGTGTCCGAGATCCACAATTTTTTTTTGGGATTGCCTGGCTATTACAGGCGTTTCATCGAGAAGTTCTTTTCGATTGCCAGGCCTCTGACTCAGTTGACTCAGAAGGATAGGAAGTTCGTTTGGACTGACGAGTGCCAGTATAGTTTTCAGACGTTGAAGGAGAAGTTGAATACTGCTCCTGTTTTGGCTCTACCGTCTGGATCCGGAGGATTTGTGGTGTGCTCCGACGCTTCTCTCAATGGTTTGGGATGTGTCCTGATGCAGTACGGGTACGTGATTGCTTATGCGTCTCGACAGTTGAAGCCTCACGAGCCATCCCTACTGTGTGATGTTGTCTCCGTGTCTACCCCTACTGGTGTGAGCCTATTGACCCGAGAGGTAGTGATTGATGGCATGATTAGTTTTGATGAGCATGTCATAGTGACCAATCTGATTGTCTTGGAGATGAGGGATTTTGACTGCATCTTGGGAATTGATGTATTGTCTATCTATAAGGCTACCGTCGATTGTTTCCATGATGTGGTGAGATTTCGCCCTGATTCGAGTGAGAAGTGGGAGTTCTACGATGCTGATTCTCGCTCGAAGATTCCACTGGTATCCACGATGGAGATGTTTAGCCTGCTATCGTTGGATAATGCTGTATTCATGATTTACGCGCTTGACGTTTCCCAAGAGTCACGATTGGAGTTGAGTGATATCCCGATCGTCCGAGAGTTTCCCGACGTGTTTCGAGATGAGATTCATGGATTCCCTCCAAGGCGTGAGATCGACTTCAGCATCGAGTTGGTGCATGGTACCGCTCCGATTTCTAGAGCTCCGTATCGGTTGGCGTCCGCAGAGTTGAAAGAGCTGAAGGATCAGTTGAAAGATCTCTTGGAGAAAGGCTTCATCAGACCGAGTATGTCGCCTTGGGGAGCTCCGATTCTGTTTGTGAAGAAGAAGGATGGGTCTATGAGGATGTGTGTGGACTTCCGACAGTTGAATAAAGCGACGATGAAGAACAAGTATCCTTTGCCGAGGATTGATGACTTGTTCGATCAGTTGCAGGGATCGGTCGTTTACTCGAAGATTGATTTGCGCTCTGGTTATCACCAGTTGCGGATTAGGGACGCTGATGTGGCGAAGACAGCTTTCCGGACTCGATATGGGCGCCGGCTATTATAGGCGTTTCATTGAGAAGTTTTCTTCGATAGCCAGGCCTATGACGCAGTTGACTCAGAAAGATAAGAGATTTGTTTGGACTGATGAGTGCGAGTACAGTTTTCAGACGTTGAAGGAGAAGTTGACTACTGCTCCTGTTTTGGCCCTACCGTCTGGCTCCGGAGGATTTGTTGTGTGCTCCGATGCTTCTCTGAGTGGTTTAGGGTGTGTTTTGATGCAGAACGGGTACGTGATTGCGTATGCGTCTCGACAGCTGAAGCCTCACGAGACGAGGTACCCGGTTCATGATTTGGAGTTGGCTGCGATAGTGTTTGCCTTGAATATTTGGCGGCATTATCTTTATGGTGAAGAATTTTTTGTGTACACCGACCACAAGAGCTTGAAATACATCTTCACGCAGTCAGACTTGACCATGAGGCAGCGACGATGGATGGAATTGCTCAAAGACTTTAACTGTGAGATTCAGTACCAGCCTGGGCGGATGAACTCAGTAGCAGATGCCTTGAGTAGGAAGACCCAGCCTGTGATGCTTTCGTTTTTGAGTGCTGCGAGAGTATTTGAGCAGTTGAGTACTTCCGGTTGGAGATTTCAACCGAGTGACCCGTACCTCTTGGTTTCTATGATTCAGGTTGAGCCGCAGATTTTGCACGACATCAGGGAGGCGCAGAGGACTGATCCCTATATCCATGAGTTGAGAATTAAGGCCCAGAATGGTCAGTCTGATGATTTCTCTGTTTCTTCGGATGGATGTCTGAGATTTCGAGGGAGATTAGTGGTTCCAAACCTGATTGATTTGAAGGAGACCATCATGAATGAAGCGCATTGTAGTCGGTACAGTGTGCATCCGGGCGAGAGGAAGATGTATCATGCCGTGAAGTCTCACTATTCGTGGGCAGGTATGAAGAGCGACATCTCTGGTTTTGTTGCTAGATGTCTGAATTGTCAACAGGTCAAGACTGAGAGGATGAGACCTGGTGGTTTGCTGCAGAGTTTAGAGGTGCCCCAATGGAATTGGGAGCACATCGCCATGGATTTCGTGACTCATCTACCTCGATCGAGCAGAGGATGCGATGCGATTTAGGTTGTGATTGACAGACTTTCGAAGTCAGCCCATTTCATTCCCTATGACGTGAGGTGCTCGATGACGAAAATGGCGAAGTTGTGCATCGACCAAGTGATAAGATTGCATGGAGTTCCGGTTTCGATAGTGTCCGATAGAGATCCGAGGTTCACCTCTCGATTTTGGAAGAGTTTGAAGGCAGCGATGGGTTCGAGATTGTCTATGAGTACAGCCTATCACCCTCAGACAGATGGACAGTCTGAGGGGACTATCCAGACTTTAGAGGATATGCTGCGTACAATTGTGATGGATTTCAACGGTGTCTGGCAGGATTATTTGTCCTTGGTTGAGTTTTCGTATAATAACAGCTACCAGGTGACTATCGGGATGGCTCCGTTTGAGGCTTTGTATGGTCGAAAATGCAGATCTCCGATCTGTTGGGAAGAAGTTGGTGAGAGACAGCTTTCTACCCCATAATTTGTGCAGCACATGAAAGATCAGATTGATTTGATTCGGAGTAGAATGAAAGCTGCTTAAGACCGCTTCTCTAGCTATGCTAACAGAAGACATCGAGTTTGAGGTTGGAGATCGTGTGTTTCTCAAGATTTCTTCTTTCAAGAGCGTTATGCGATTTAGATTTAAAGGCAAATTGGCTCCCAGATTCGTTGGTCCCTTTGCGATTGTTGAGTGGATTGGACAGTTGGCTTATAGGTTGAAGCTGCCCGAGGAATTAGCAGCGATGCATGATGTTTTTCATGTGTCTATGTTGAGAAAATATGAGCCAGATCCGTCCCATGTTTTGAGAACCGACGAAGTTGAGTTGGATTCTGCTTTGAGCTATGTTGAATATCCAGTGCAGATTATGGATAGAAAGGAGAAGTAGTTGAGGAACAAGATAATTCCGTTGGTGATGGTTCAATGGAGTAAGCATGGTCGAGAAGAAGCTACCTGGGAAGTTGAGGACAAGATGAGACAGGACTGGCCTTATCTGTTTGAGCACTGATCGTGTTTTTTAGGTAAATTATTGGTTTTCTCTTCGAATTTGAGTAGTTGCTCGTGCTGATTTGAATGTTTGTTTGTTCTGCCCTTGATTGCCTTTGATTTCGAGGACGGAATCTCTTAAGGTGGGGAGAATGTGAGGAATCAGATTTTAAGATTTGTGATTAATCAGATTTTTGGGTTAGATTAATCACGAGAATTAAGATTTTCGAATTCTGGAATTTCGGATTTTTCGGGTGAAATCTGGTTGAGATTTGGAGTCGATTTTGTTGAATTTCGGTAGGGATCTGGTTTTCCTTAGCCTTGTGTGAATTACCGAGGGAAGTAGGCAAAACGCCATCGTTTTGGTGAGATCTGGATGGTCGAGAGTGAAGCGTTTTGGTTTCGTGGTTCCAGATGTCAACGCATGTCAACGGTACTGTAGCTCTCGTCTGGTGGATTTTGAAACAGTAGAGATGACGTAGGCGTGACGTATTGTTATCTACTGACAGTAGTGGTGCTTAAAGATGGTTGCTGCTGGCAGCAGGAGCGCTTATGCGAGGATCGACGAGGAAAGGACACGTGTTGATTTGGCGCGTTTAGTTGAGAGATCTGTTTCGAGCGCTAGCGTTGTGTTTTGAGGAGAGATCTGGTTGAGCGATGCGACGTCGTTCCACTAAGTTGCTGCGTCGTCGTTTTGGGTTGTGAACGTTTAGCGTGTTTTGTATTGCACAAGCGAGGGATCTGGTTGGTGTTACCGTTGGAGCAACCAGATGTCACCAATACGCTGTCGTTTTGACTAGAGCACGAGGATTTGCTTTAGCGCTGTGAAGTCTGTTAGATTGTAAGCGCTGGTTTGAGAAATCTGGTTGGCGCTAATTTGCGATGCAGAAATCTGTTTAAGTCGGGATTTGTCTTGTTCGATAGAGATTGAATTGAGCATTTATATACAAGTGTTGAGTTACACTTAGAGTATTTTAGACCCGATATTTCTTATCCTCTTCTCTGTTGAAACCCTCGATCGACACTGTTTATTCGAACATTTCTCCCGTCGATTTCTATCGATTCCAGTTTCTGTTTTTGACGATCTTGGTGGCGCTGGATTCCCTTTTCTTAGCTCTTTCGTTTGCTACCCATTAGAGACCCTAAATCAGCGTTGGAGGAGAAGCGTGGAGTGCAGTGTCTTCGTGCCGTGAGATCTGTGATCCTCCTGCTAGTTTAACATCTGGGTAAGCATTTCTCGTGGATTTGAGCCATGCTCTTGTAGTTTATACCTGCGTAGATGTGTAGAACTTGAGTTTAGTTCTGGTCGTAGGTGGTTAAGGGTTGATGTTCAGATTTGAGCTAAGATATTAGCTACCTTGTACAGATTTCTGCCCCTGGAAGCTTTCTGCCTTGAGTTTTGTACCAGAAGAAATCTATTTCCTCAGGCCGTGAGTTCTTCCGTGCTCTGTGTGAATTTGTGAGGTAGAATCTTGAGAAATTGGGAGGTACGAATTGAGCAACTTTTACGGCTTTGTGCGTGAACATGTCTATAATTCGTGTTATGAAATCTGTTGGCTTGCTGTTGTGATATTACGTGAAACTGCTGGGATGAATTGATTGATATATGTCCTGTTTTGCGTACTGCCGAATTTTATGCATTGAGCATTGATATTTGATTGGCATACATGCATACATATTGAGCCTGACAGATTGATTGATGACCTGATTGAGAGCCACGTTGCAACCGACCGACAGAGTTGTCGTGCCCGAAAAGTCCATCCGATCTTTGATAGCCCTCATGCATTTCATAGCATTGATTTATAGCATGTTGCATGTTTAGCTGTTTCGATAGCTCTTCGTACTGAGGCTTGACCTCGTATTTGTTTTCCTGCTTTGTGTTGTTTGGGTCTGCGTTACCCATTTGCAGGATCTTCAGGTAACCAAGCTGGACAGAGTGGAAGTTCAGGTGGTCGATCCCCGTTTCCTTGAGTCCCAGTTATATATATATATTTATGTATTGAACCGGGGAATGCCCCGTGTTTTATTGTATTGGGGATCTATTTTTGATTTGAGATGTTGATGTTACCTGTATTGTATGAGTTTGATTTAACTAGTATTTTGAGTATCGATATTTTGAACGTATGTTTTGAAATCAGGCCCAACTATTTCGAAAAATTTTTAAGCCTGTTTTTATGCTTCCGTGATTATGTGCTTAATTGTGTTGTAATCCTATGTGATTAGTACGGGGCCTGACACAGTGTAATATGATTTAAATTGTGAGAAAAATAAAGAATCGATCATGCCTTTTTTTTTGAAGAGTTACGAGGAATACGCATTACTGTAGCGGAGGACACGAGATTGGGACGATCAAATCTTGAATTCACTCAAGAAAACCGATGGAGCTCTGCCAAGGGGAAGGTGGCGGCGTGAATATGACAAGAGAGTGAGGGTTTCGAATTTTAGGGTGATGAAAGAATGAGTGGTGTTCCAAAAGACCCCTCCAAGGATTTTAATTAGGGAAAAATAAAAGAGCTTTTCTCTCACTAACCCCCACTTAATTAAAATGCTAATTAATTAAGCTTTGAACTCCAAATTTTTGTAAATAATATTTCCTAATTTTTAAAATGTAGCAAAGCTCATTAAATAACCCGTATAGACGAAAAAATGGGTTCCCATCGACCAATATATATAAAATCTAACACTGATTAAAATAATAAATTTCTGCTCTTAAAAATCTAAAGGATTAAAAATTAAAATGAACTTACACCTCGGTCATCCCCTGTCTCTTCCATGCATTCGGAACTCAATCAGGTTACTAAAATGTCATGGACATCTTAAAACATCACCTTAACACTTAATCACACAATATGACATATAATTTTCGAGAAACTAATTTTTCCCCCTAGTCATGCACTCACTCTCACGTAATCAGGATTTCTGGGCGTTACAACTCTCCCCCTTAAAGAAATTTTGTCCCGAAATTAAGTTACGCACCGAAAAGATTGGGATAGCGCGTCCGCATATCGGACTCGATATCCCAGGTAGCCTCATCCTCTTAGTTATTCTTCCACTGGACTTTGACCATCGGAATACTCCGTGCCCTAAGCCTGCGTTCCTCTCGTGCCAAGATCTGTACTGATCGCTCCTCAAAAGATAGATCTGGTGCTAACTGAAGCGGCTCAAAATCTAGCACATGCGACAGATTCGGGACATACTTTCGTAGCATCGATACATGGAACACATTACGCACTGCTGACAGACTGGGTGATAGTGTTATCCGATACGCCAACATACTGACCCTCTCCAAAATCTCGAATGGTCCAATGAATCTCGGACTGAGCTTGCCTCTCCGACCAAAACGCATCACACCCTTCATGCGCGATATCCTCACGAATATGTGATCCCTTACGGCCAACTCCAGATCTCGTCGTCTACGATCGACATAACTCTTCTAATGACTCTGGGCTGTCCTCATCCGATCTCGTATCCTGGTCACAGTGTCCGCTGTCTGCTGCGCCATCTCTGGCCCAGTCAATACTCTCTCGCCAACCTCATCACAGTGCACGGGAGACCTACATCTTCTCCCGTACAGGGCCTCATAGGGAGCCATCCCAATCGACGCCTGAAAGCTGTTATTGTACGTGAACTCTACCAAGGGCAATCTAGAATCCCAAGTACCCTGAAAATCTATCACGCATGCCCTCAGCAAATCCTCTATAATCTGTATGACTATCTCCGACTGGCCATCCGTCTGAGGGTGAAAAGATGTACTAAACAATAACTTAGTCCCCGAAGTGTGCAAGCTCCTCCAAAATGCCGATGTAAACCTGGTGTCCCGATCTGACACAATAGAGACTGGAATGTCGTGCAGCCTAACAATCTCTTTATGTAAAGCTCTGCATACTGTGTCAAAGGTGAAAGTGGTCTTCACCGGCAGGACATGCGCGAACTTGGTGAGTTGGTCCACAATCACCCAAATCGCTGTGTAGCCTTTGGGAGTCCTGGGTAATCCAACCACGAAATCCATCGTAACGCTCAGGGATAGGGAGCGACTGTAGTAACCCTACTGGTCATTGGTGCTCTCCCTTGACCTACTGACAGGTCAAACATTCGGATACAAATCACCCGATGTCCTTCTTCATCCCCGGCCACCAATGAAGAGTCTGCAAATCCCTGTACGTCTTCGTACTCCCTGGGTTGATGGAGTACGTCGATGCATGAGCCTCTCATAAGATTTAAGCTCTCAACTGCTCAGTATTCGGCACTCACATATGACCCTTGAATGAGTTATCCCATCCTCAACTGTATACAGACCCCGACCACTGGCCTCATCTCTCTGTCTCCACTACAGTAACTGCTCGTCAGTGGCATGTCCGTCCCTAATTCGATCTCAAAGATTCTGCTGAACTGTGAACGTTGCTAGACTGGGCGCACAACCCCTTGAATAAAACTCCAACCCGAACCTCTGAATCTCAGCCTGTAGTGGTCGCTCGACTGATAAGCATGCCACCACTGAAGTTTTTCGACTCAACACATCTGCTACTACATTAGCTTCGGGTGGTAGTTAATGTCACATCGTAGTCCTTAACTAACTTCAATCATCTGCGCTGCCTCATATCCAGCTCCTTCTGGGTGAAGAAGTACTTGAGGATTTTATGGTCGATGAAAATCTGACACTTACCACCGTGCAAGTAGTGTCTCCAAATCTTCAGTGCAAACACTACTGCTGCAAGCTCCAGATCATGCGTCAAATAATTCTGCTCATAACTCTTCAGCTGTCTTGATGATATGCAATGACTTTGCCACCCTGCATCAGAACTGCACCTAAACCTCTCAGGGAAGAATCTGTATACACCACAAACTCCTCCTGATCTACTGGAATCGATAAGACATGTGCTGAAGTGAGGGGCTCTTTCAACTGATCGAAGCTCCTCTGACACTCGGGACTCCACACGTATTTTACATTCTTCTTGGTCAGGGCTGTCAAGGGCACTGAAATCGAAGATAATCCCTTGATGAACTTACGGTAGTATCCGGCTAAACCCAAGAAACTGCGAATCTCTGATGCATTCTTTGGAATCCCCAGTTCCGTACTACCTCGACTTTCGATGGGTCGACTGAAATCCCATCTCCAGAAATGATATGCCCCAAAAACGCCACCTGATCAAGACAAAACTCGCACTTACTGAACTTGGAATACAACCTGTGAAACCCGAACCCACGGGAATCACGAATTGGGGTAAATAAAAATTTTCGAATGAAAGAAGAGCTGAACGACAATTTGTTATAAGCTGTATTTCTTATAACTTAGAAAGAAACTGAACGCGAACACAAAAGCTGACAAACACGTATACACTTGCGCGCCAACTACTGACAAACATTTTTGCGGAAAAACAGATTCTATTATATATATTTCAATTGCGGTGTACAACAGCTGATATTCTATATGAACTGCTACTGTTGCAACTGATTTAATACAGTCATTACAAAAGATAAAATAACATCAGACTTGACACGGAAAACGCTGGCCATTGACAAACACACACCACCCAGCAGCTGATTCAAGTTTCACCTCCCGTTTGCTCCTCAGCTGTCGAACCTGCACCATTTTAAAAGCTAATGAGCCTAGGGGCTCAGCAAGAAAAACC
>KV008790.1:46636-68690 GCA_001598015.1 Dorcoceras hygrometricum
TGTTGTTGTCTAGAGCGAGATCGCGAAGTTGCTGTCTTCGGCCGTGTGTTGCGTCGTTGAGGTAGAACTTCGAATTGTTGTTGAGATCTTAGTCTTAGCCTTTGTTTAAGCTTCCTGTTAGTGGTATTGTTGGAATCAGCTGCTGGTGTGAGTGTATGACTCCCAGCCGTGCTTTTTGTGTATTAGCGTCCCTTGAGAATATTTCCCTGTGTGTTTCAGCAGGTTGTCATCCAGATTTCTTGGGACCTTTGCGGTGATAATTGTTACACAGAAATATAAGGTACGGATCTGAGCTTGATGTAGCTGAGAATTGGCGTGAGATTGAATGCTAGATGGCTTTTGTGCACTGCCGTGGATGTTTCTGTGTTCGTATGTGATTGCTGTTGATTTTAGCTGCTATGTTTATGCATACACGCATTTCCCATATTGATTTCATATTTCTGTTGCATCCATTGCTTTGTATCTCCTTGTATTGCTGTTGTTTCTTACCAGGATGCGAGGGCGAGCGGCAATATCGCACTCTCATCTCCCTGCTGGGATTTGTTAGCCACCATGCGCCGAGTGGTTAACTACCACAGTTCATGGGCGAGGCAACAACAGGTTGAGTTGTTTGTTGCATCTGGTATTTGGGTGTAGTGTCAAGGCGAGTGGCTCATTACCACACTTTGAACACACCCCGTGGCCACTGATTGTTGCTGATCTTTTGGAGCTATGTTTGAGTTCCTTGGCTCCCTGTTCGGTTGTAGCCTTCAGCTGTTATCCTGTGTCTCATGCATAGCATCTGCATTTTATCTTATGCATTTCTTTTAGCTATTTCAGTTGCTCTCCGTACTGGGGTTTGACCCCATGTACCTCTGGGCTTGGTTGTTTTCCTTGTTGTTTTGTTTTTCAGGGAACCCAGGTTTTACAGCTGGTTGTGGTTTTAACCCAGCTGGTGGCGCCCCAGGAGGTGGTTAGAGTATCCCAGTAGCGTATAGCATATTTATATGTATCAGTACAGTTAGCCAGGGGATGCCCTGTGAGTTGGGTGTTGTGTTATGTTGTTGGAGCCTGATACATGTTGTTGTTGATGTTGTTTTGCTTACTGTTGGTTGTTTTTATAAACTGGGATATATTTTGAGTATTGCGGTATTTAAATTATATTGTTTAAACCGTCATGCCAAAAGAGAAAATTTTACCCGCTTTTTGTTAGCTTCCGCATGTGTTTGTGTGTTTTTACTCTGTTGAGAGCACGAGGCCTGACATCTGGAAGATCCGGATGAAAGCTCATCTAGAGGCCCAAGATGATGACATGTGGTTCGTCATAACAGATGGACCAATCAAGATTATGAGGCCGAACACAGCTGTAGCAATATCTGCTGGTGCAGCACAATGGGTTGAAAAGCCCAGGATGGAGTGGACCTCCGAGGATAAGAAGAAAAAAAATCTGGACAATGTGGCTAAGGACATATTATATAAGATGCTGGAAAACAACATGTTCAGCAAGATCCAGACATGCACAACGGCCAAGGAGATATGGGAGAAGCTCACTCAAATCTGTTAAGGGAATGAGGAAACAAAGGAGAACAAGCTCACTGTTGCCTTGCAAAAGTTTAAGGCGATCAGAATGAAGCCTGAAGAGACCATGGGAGAGTTTGATGAAAGGTTCAGCTCGCAGGTGATAGAGCTGACCAGATTAGGCAAGGAATACAGCAATAGGGAGCTGGCCCTGAAAGTTATGAGAGCATTGCCCAAGGAGTGGGACATTAAAACAATGGCCACGCGGGAGTCCAAGGATCTTAACAAGCTGGAGCTCCATGATTTATTTGCAAACTTGAAGGCATACGAGTTTGAGCTGGATACAGGAGCCGAATCAGAATCATCAACATAACAGCCAACCAAAGCTCTTGCTGAAACCATCCTAGAATAGAGCCCACAAAGCAAATCAGTTGAGGAGCTCAGCAATGATGCTATGTCCTTTTCATCAAGAAATTTGGGAAATTTATGCGAAAGCATAACTCTAAACATAACTCTTTCTATTCAATTAAAAAGAATTCAAATACTTCTTCTGACGATAAATGTTACAATTGTGGCAGGCCTGGACACTTCATAGCAGGCTGCAGGAAGCCCAAGCAGGACGCAAAGAAGCAACCATATCGCAGTAACAACGACAAGAAGGAGAAGAAGTTATACAGAAAGAGGAGGACTGAAAAAGCCATGGTAGCCGAAGAAAACAAGAGTTCTTGGGCAGACACAGATTCTAAGGAGTCCAGTTCAGGGACGTCCTCATCAAACGAAAGTTAGGATGAAGTTCACTGTCTAATGGCTGATGACACTGATGAGGTATTTGATTTTTCCAATCTAGAATTTACACGAGAAGACTTTGTCACTACACTTAATGACATGGTTCATGAGTACAAGAAGCTTTCTCAGTCATTTGAGGAATTCGAAGCCGAAAAGGAGAGCCATGCTACAAAAGCTGAGCTAGTAAGCTCAAGCGAAATGGAAGATGCTCTAAGTACGCTTTTGACTGAGAATGAGGAGCTGAGAAGCAAGTCGTTCGAGATGCTAAATGAGAATCAGCACTTAGCTGATATTATAAGCTCCTGGACCAAGTCCTCTACTTCACTACAAAAACTGCAAGGAGCTATGAAGCCGTCTGGTGATAAACCCGGACTTGGCTATGGTAGCGATGAAAACGTTATGGAATAGCCCAGTACTCACCCAAAACTGGATAGGACTAAGTTCCATACAATGAGCTTTGTAAAATCCAGCACGGGAAGACCTGAAGAGGCAAAATCTGAGGAGTCACCGATAGCAGCGAAGCCTCAAATCTGGCAAGGTAGATATTGCGGGCTGGGGTATACTGCTCCTGAAAATCCTAAAGAGAGATGGCTTAAGAAACGTGTAGAACAAATGAGGGGTCAAATCAAATCTGGTGGAAGAAAGCCAGGCTAGTTCTCGAAAGCTTTTGTGAAGGAAAGACAGTTACATGCCTAAATACAATAAGCCTAGACCAGATCCCACGGCAAATATACTGCTTATCAGACAAAATTCAGATCACAAAACACACAAAAATACACACGTACTTTGATGCACACACTGGTAGAGTTGTTAAGATTATCCAATTGTGGGACCGAAGGGATTAATCAAGCCTGGACCCAAGTAAACCAAAACGGTACCAAACTTTGTATTGTTTGTGATTGCAGGAACTTTAGATTTCACGACTGGAGAAATAAACATGGTACCTGGACAGTGGATGTGCGAGGCACATGACTGGTAACCCGAAGCTGTTATCAGATCTCAAGACGTGCAATGGACCTAAGATCACCTTCGGTGATAATTCAAATGGTAACACTGTGGGTAAGGGTAAGCTTACCCATGGTAACTTTACTGTCAATAACATTCTCTTATTGAGAACTTTTGTTTTAATTTGATTAGTATCAGTCAATTGTGTGACAGTAATTATTCTGTTAAATTTCAAAAGCACACATGCATAGTTCAAAATCCGGAAGGTATGATTGCGTTGGTAGGTTACAAATCGATGAATACCTACAAAATAGACTGGTCAGATCAGCATACTGAACAAACTTGCCTAGTAGCTGACTTTTCTAAGAGCTGGATATGACATCAGCGGACGAACCATCTAAATTTTAAAACAATTGTCAATCTGAGTTCGCGTGAGCTGGTTAATGGCTTGCCTAAAATAAAATTTTCAAAAGACAAGATTTTCTTTGCGGGTCAGCTGGAAAAATATATTAAATCAACTTTCAAAAACAAAGGCAGTAACAAAACCTCTCGCAAACTGGAACTCTTACACATGGATCTTTTCGGTCCCATACCTGTGACCAAATTAGGGGGAATGAAGTACACCCTTGTCGTTGTTGATGATTTTTCAAAATTTACATGGGGGTTGTTTTTAAAATCAAAAGATAAAACTGTCGAACAGCTGATCAAACTTTTAAAAAGTTTACAAAATGACAAATCTTGTAGTGTTAACCTGATAAGAAGTGATAGAGGAACATAGTTTTTAAATTATAAACTATCCTCTTATCTGGATGACATTGGAATTAAGAATGAGTTGTCTGTATCTAGAACGCCTCAGCAAAATGGGTTAGCTGAGCGTAAAAACCGTAATTTAAAATAAGCTGCAACAACCATGATTGCTGATTCAGGAATTTCTAAGAAATTTTGGGATGAAGCAGATAACACGGCTTGCTGTACTCAGAACAGATCGATGATTAATAAGCGTCATGGTGTAACCCCATATGAGATCTGGAATGGTAAGAAACCTGATATTTCATATTTTAGGGTGTTAGGAGCAGATGCTTCATCCACAACAATGGTAAAACCTATCTTAAAACTTTTGATGTCAAATCTGATGCAGATATCTTTCTAGGATACTCAGCAGTGAGCAAAGCCCATATGTCTTCAACAACAGAACGTTGACTGTGGAGGAATCAGCTCATGTGGTGTTTGATGAAACTTGTTTCCGAACAACTTCAGTTGCTAAACTGGACGACTTGTGCACTCTTCTGGAATCAACCAATCTAGATGAATCAAGTGACAACGAGACACATAAAATATTTCAACCTGAAGGTCGGCATGCACTGGACACACCAATTTTCAACGTTGATATTCAAAATTTTGTGCAAGCTAGTGTCCCAGTTAACATTGAAGTCATTGATTTGACTAAAAATGACATAGTACAGGACCAACGAGCAACAGGTGTGCTAGCTGTGAGTGCCAGTTCAAGCAACGCTGATCTAAATCACGTACCAGCTGGTGGAGAACGTACACAAGTTGATGATCCTAACCCAACAAGTGGTATCCAAGAAGATCCAACAGGACATCAGGGGGAACATGATGAAAACATCGACATTCAGCACGAAGAATCAACCTCATATAGACCATGTTTTCGATGGAAGAAGAATCATCCACCCGAGCTGGTCATCGATAACCCTTCTGCACCTCTTAGGACAAGAGGCCAGATGATAGAAGAGTATTTTAACTCTGCATTCATATCTCATATAGAACCTAAGAAGGTAGATGAGGCCTTAGTTGACCCAAGCTGGATAGAAGCTATGCATGAAGAACTTAGCCAATTTGAACGTAGCAGAGTATGGAATTTAGTTCCTAGACCTACTAACCAGAACATAATAGGTACTAAAAATGGGTCTTTAGGAACAAATTAGATGAAAATGGCAACATAGCAAGAAATAAGACTAGATTAGTAGCTCAAGGATATAGACAGGAAGAATGTATAGATCTTGAGGAATCCTTCGCACCAGTAGCCAGATTAGAGGCCAATCACATTTTTCTTGCATACGTAGCTTTCAAAAATTTCAAAGTTTATCAAATGTATGTTAAAAGTGCATTCTTAAACGGCATCCTAAATGAGGAAGTGTATGTTACACAGCCTCCTGGCTTCATAGATCATACCAGACTAGATTACTTATATAAGCTGGATAAAGCTTTGTATGGTCTGAAACAAGCTCCGCGAGCTTGGTAATACTTTGTCCAAGTTTTTAATTGATCATGATTTTGTTGTTGGCTCTGTAGATAAGAACTTGTTTAAATTCGTTAAGAACAATTATGTCTTATTAATACAGATTTATTTTGATGATATTATCTTTGGCTCAACTAATCCTAAGCTTTGTGACAAATTTTCCAAGCTGATGCAGGAGAAGTTCGATATGAGCATGATGGGGGAGCTGACATTTTTCATCGGTTTAAAAGTAAAGCATCTTGAAGATAGAATCTTCATCAATCAAGCCAATACACAAAGTAACTTCTAAAGAAGTTCGGTATGGAAAAATTCTCTTCAGCAGCTACTCCGATTAGTTCTTCAATCAAGCTGTAAAAGGATGAATTTGGTACTGCCGTTGAGGTAACTATGTATCGTGGGATGATTGGATCGCTTTTGTATCTGACTACAAGCAGACCGGACATTATGTTCACTGTCTTTATGTGTGCTAGGTTCCAAGCTGATCCGAAACAGTCTCACTACATAGCAGTTAAACAAATTTTGAAATATTTTAAGGGCCCTCAGAACGTGGGTCTTTGATATCCCAAAAACTCAAGTTTCAATTTGATTGGTTATAGTGATGCATTTTATGCAGGTTGCAAGATTGCTCGGCGTAGCACAAGTGGAACTTGTCAGTTTTTGGGTTACATTGATCTCTTGGTTTAGCAAGAAGCAAACATCAATAACTACGTCCACAGCTGAGGCAGAGTACCAGACAACTGTTGTGCTCAAATCCTATGGATACAACAACAGCTTAGGGACTATGGCGTTGATGCAACTGAAGCACCCATATTCTACAACAACACAAGTGCAATAGCCATCACTCAGAACCCTGTGATGTACTGACCAAGCACATTGACATAAGACATCATTTCATAAGAGACCATGTGCTGAAAAAGGACGTTCGGGTGGAGCATGTTCCAACAGATCAGCAAGTAGCTGACATCTTCACGAAGCCTCTATCGGACACCAAATTTTATTACTTTAGAAATATTTTAGGTCTCTTAGATATGTCTTAACATTGTTCTGTATGCACTTGGTCAGGGGGAACAAAATAATTCAAACAGGCAATACCAAAATTCTACTGTTTGTCTCCGATCTGGTTAGCTCTGTGCTGATTTGGTCCAGTTTAGGGACATATACAGTGCGATATTATCCTGGTGTTTGAATTAATGTTTCCTTGCTGGTACAATATGATCGAACAGATGATATTATTTTGACTTTTTAAATTCCTTTTAAAATCGGACTGTCATCATCTAAGAACTTCAAATGTCTTTTAAATCTTAGGATAACACGTGTCCACTACAACCTTTCTCTCTCATCGTTCGTACATATTAAACCCTTGGTTTTCTCTTTGTCCAGTACGCATTTTCAAATTCTCTTGCATTCAAGAAGCTCTAACTCAATCTATCTCAAATCTTTCTTTACTCTCAAATCTATTAACTCCCAATACTGTCAGATGGATTCTTTCATTGTTAACGCTCTGTAGGTGAACTTTGAGTCTGTGCTCAGCATGGAAGACGCTGGAATGGTCAAGATGTTCAGAATCTTGGAACAATCGGGTCTTAGAGGATTTTTGGGGGTTTCGGGTTAGGTGTTTGAAGAGGCTCTATCTCAATTTTTCGCCAATGAATCCGTGATTGCCGACACGATAGTGAGCATTGTAGCGAACAGGAAGATGGTGATAATAATGGATGTATTTACTGAGACGTTCCATTTTCCAACCGAGGGATTTGTTAATTTTTCAGGGCTTCCGGCCAAGGCAGTGGCGGATATGAAATTGTTGTTTTATACAACAGATGTTCCCTTCAAGACTTACAACAAAAAGAAGGACATGAAGGTTGAGTATAGGCTACTACACGACATTGTATCAAAATCATTGTCTGCGAAGGTTGGTTCGTTCGATGTAGTCAGTACGGATAAGTTTGAGATGATGGTGGCGATAAGCGTCGGGTTTGAAGTGAACTGGGTGCACGTGCATTTCAAGACTCTAGCTGCCATGGTTTCTACTCCTGGCAAGCAATCTCAGGGATACGCCGTGTCGCTCAGTATTCTCTTGGAGAAATTAGTAAAACCGGACCTTGGGGAGTCCTTGGTTCTACATCCCCTAAAAGTGTTGAACAACAAGTCCGTTCTCACTTAAATGAAAAAGAATCAAGCTGATCCTCAAGATGGTGAGGGGAGCAAAACATCTGGGGATAAGGCAGCTATAGAGCCGAAGAAGGAGAAGGTTATGGTGAAGAAGAAGATAGTGGCTGGGAGCTCAGCTGCTCCACCCAAGTCCAAGTCTGAGACCAGCTCAGATGAAGACAAGAGTCCTATGGCAACGCTACCCGGCCCAAGAATATGTGGAGCTGTTGTTAAATGCAAACTCATTCTTGTTCCATCTGATCCGGAATCAACCGTGCCTCAACCGGAGATTAACAAGAAGTTGAGGACAAAGAGGCCTAAACTGGTGAAGACTACTCTAGCAGAGGAAGAGAAGGCCGCATCCAAAGAGCTTCCCTTGGTATTTAGGCCAGATTCTGCACAACCGACCTAAAAATCAACTGCTTATGGGAGTGGGATGGTATTTGCCGTGGTGGAGATACGAGAGATCAATTGTGCAACCCACTTCCTAACAAAAATAGATCCTTCAGAAGAAAATTGTTTATTGGTGATACAATCTGCTTGGGAAGCCGTGTCCTAAAAAATGTCTTCATAGGATGAGTGGCAGCTTTCGGACTGAGATGAGGCTCAAGACAATAACGTCGATGACTCCCATTAACAGTATGGACAAAGTTGAAGATGAATTCATGACATGGGCTGAGACGAGCGGGTGTATGAATTATATGAGTGGAGGTTGTTGGTGCATTGCAGATTGTTTGAGAAGGAGTTGCAAGAAGCTGTAGATAAGCATCGAGATGAATTTGATACAGCTGCACCATCTGCGAATTATGATCACATGTGCATACGGTTCTTGGAAAGAGAGCTAAAGGAGATCATAAAGCAGCACCGGTTTCGGCATTTTCAAGATGGTCTACCCCTTCTAGTTCCGGAATCCTGAGCTACAGGGTATTTCTTTACAGAGGATATTCCACAAATCACCTGGGTTGAGGCGCGCATAGTGTCAAACCAAGAAACCACTGCTCCAGCTAAGGAGGCAGAGGAGCAACTGGCTCAGATAGAGGGGCAACAGGTTCTTGCGATTGAGAACCAGGCTCAAGAGCATCAGGCTCAAGAGCATCAGGCTCGGGAGGAGGAGCAACAGGCTCAGGATGAAGAGAAACCAGATCAGCAGGCGGAGCAACAAGATTCAAGTTTTTCCATTAATTCTTACAATTCAGTTGGTAATAATGAGGAACGTCAGGTTCTTGTTTCTTCCAATCTACATATTGTACAGTACACAGAGAAAAGAGCTTATAGCAAAGCAGAACAGGATTTTGCCCAAGCTGGTCCGCAGCCCGTTAACTTTTCTAGTACCCCGGTAGATTTTTGATGTTGTATCTGAACTTAAATCGGTGAAGAGAGTCATCACATCCCTGGAATCCATGGTTAATATGATGAGGGATGATCAAACGTATATGAAATACGATTCTCAAATATTCAGGCGACCATTTTACAAGAAGATGGATGAGGTGGTGACAAGTGTCAATACTACTCAGACGACGCTGGAAACCAATCTTGTTCGTCAATTTACAGAAAGACAACATCATTTTGCTAGTGAGATGGCCTTGGTCAAGTGACAGCTGGCTGAATTGGTCAATCACCTTAAAGAGATTAGTGATGACAAAAAGGGGGAAGGAGAAAGCAGTAAAAAGAGACGGCTGTTGTGAGGACTTAGGGGCTTAGATCTATGTCTCTTGTGTATAGCTGAGTGTGTTTGTTAAACTGTTTACAAAATTTAATAAATCTCTTTTTACGAAACAAGTTTTGTCATCACCAAAAAGGGGGAAATTGATGGAGAACTTATAAGTTTGGTGAAAACAAAAAGAGATTAATCAACCAGCTCAGAGTATGATCGACCAGATCAAGACGGAGCTTTACTGTGTTGATTATTGAAACCAGATCGGAGCTAAGCTGGTTAAGGACAAACCAGCTCAAAGACTTTAGACAGAGCTAAGCTAGTTAAAGATAAATCAGCTCAGAGATGTTAGTTTGAAGCTAAGCCGGTTAAGGACAAACCAGCTCAGGGAATTTAACCAAGCTGGTTAAAGACAAACCTGCTCGGAAGAACAGAAATAGATTAGATCATTTTCGAAGAGCAGAGAATATCTAAACAGAATGGATAGAACGAAATTTGTATTGGATCAGTTGAAAAATTCTCAGAATTCAGGGATGGCGTTAGTGAAGAACAATTTAGCCAGGTTCTTTTAGAATAGACTGATACAATCAGGAAGGCTTGTGTTTCTATACAAGAAGACAGAAGTGACAACATTTTTCCAGAACTCCAACAAGAACAGAGAGACTAGATCAGCTTTGAACGAAATTAGAGCAGTTCAACACAGAATAGATCGTGATCGGAGCCCAGCTGAGTAAAGACAATTCAGCTAAAAGGAATTCAGAGTACTTTGAGGTTTCGTACAACTTGATTTGATGTGTTGACTCGTAATGATCTCTTTGTAGTAGTTGGAACTACTTTCAGAAAATACCAGATATCCAGAGATCTGTTGTCAACTAAGTACGGCGAAGTGTATGATAAAAGAAGAAAGCATTTAATGAAAGACGTACATGAACAGTACAAGTAGTAAAGACTCCGCAGACATATCCTTTGGATCTATACGACGTGTCTACTGGTAACATTTATTATCGTTGATCCAAAGAGTATAAATTAGAGAAGCAGATCAGTTCAAAGACAACTTCTGAAACTCACGTGAAAGCTAACAGAACGAATGTAAATACTATTGTGAAAGCAAGAACTGAAAACAGAGTTCATATTATCTCAAACCATCTCACAAAAAGTGACACACAGCTTGTTGTCATAAACTTTATGTGTCACACAATCTTTGTAAAAACACTCTGTAGTGTTGAGATTTCTTTTTATATAAAAAACAGAGCGTTGAGAGCTAAATATCCAAACCATCTTAGAGTTATATCTTGTATTACAGAATAGATCGTGAGTATGTTTCTATTTTCAGAGTGCTAGGAGTTCTTGCAGCTGCTGGCTGTCGGACCGGGTTGTAACAAGAATTGTAATAATCAAATCTTCTAATGGAAAACCTTCCTGCTAAGGAAGAAGGGGAGACATAGGAGTTTAAAATCCGAATTTCCAGAAACAAATTCTATCCCTTTATTTACTGCATTAAGCTTCAGTTTATAGTTTCAACCTATTCCCTATCGAATCGTGTTATTTGCGCACAATATTTTTGTTACACGAGACAACAGTTTGCACTGAGATCCTCCAAGCTGGTAACTTAACTTAGAGGTTAGCTAAGAGCTGTAAAATTTTTAAAACAGATTTTGCAAAATAAATTAGCAAAGGAGTTCATTCACCTCCCCAAACTCTCGAGCCGTATTTTTGGTCCTAACACATATAATAGGAATAAGGACAATCTTTGCGAAACAATGTTTGTAACTCATTCCATTCTCCCCACATATTACTTGCTCCATCATATCCTTGACCCCTCAAGTTTTCAACCAAAAGATTATAATGAGACACATTGCATATATCTTTATTAAGAGTTAATGCAATTGTTTCATTCACATTTACAACTTCAAAAAAACGTTCTCAGACGAAACCTTCACAATCCACATACCTCAAAATAATGGTCATTTGCTCCTTGATAGACTGATCAAGGGCTTCATCAACAAGAATACAAAACTTAGCTTCTCCAATTTCTTCACGTATCATCTTTCGCACTTTATTGGCAAGAATGTGCAACAATTCTGTAACGCCCCAAAATACATAGAACCATATATATGAATCTTATTTATTTCAAGGGTCAAAATGCCATTTTATATGTTAGCATAAGCTATTTTATGAAAGCTGATTTTACTAATTTCAGAAATGAGGTACAACGTAACAAGTTCCAGTAGATGTCACTCCAAGCACAATACACGAGCAGATTTTAGAAATCAGTTGAAAATAATTTTAAGGAGAAAAAAATGGTTTCTTTTAAAAAGTATTTAGTAGATTAGCAAACTAAAATATTGAGAGGGAAATTTTACTAAAATTCATAACTTTAGGTAAGGTGTGTCATGCTTAATGATTACATCTCACCTGCCACTAATCCCTCCCATACAAATACTTGATTTGAAGGAAATGTTCATTTTCACTTACAAAAAGAAAACTCTTTTGTGTTCTCTCAAATATTTCCAAAGAAGTTCGTTGTGATTGCTTGAGGAGGAGGAACTCTGCAGGAATCAACTGCCGTTGTAAAGCTCAGTTCAAAAGGCAAGTAAAAGCTGATCCTTTGCTACACCATTTGAAGCATATATTGATTTTTCCTTATTTTATGGATCTGCTTTCCTGTACGTTTCAGTTTATGTTTAAGAAGATTTAAGAATGATCAAGAAAAGAAATATTGGGTCCAAAGTTATGTTTTCTGCTTCCAAAGTTTTCCAGAATGTTTTAAGAAAGATTGAGGATGTTTAAAAGTACTGAGAAGTTCATATTTGAGTCACGTATGTTCATGAATGTTCTTCTTTTTGGTAAATGGTAACATCTGAACTTGACTCTATGTAATCGGAGATGCTAGTCGAATCAAAAACTAAGTCTGGTTTGATAGGCAGAACTGGTATCTTAGATGTCGTTTGTGATGTTGTAGCACCAAGTTCTTATTCAGACTTTGTTTCCTATGTTAGTATTAAATTTCGTATTTAAATCAGAAGTTTTCATTTCAGATTCGTGTCTTCGCTACACATCTGATTTTGGTCAGATTTCACAATATTAATCACTTCACTGCTGAGTCGATTGCGATTATTCATTGACATCTGAGTTGAACAACCTAGTTGCGTTGACATCTGAGTTGACCAACGACATCTGTTTCTTTTTCAAAACACTATTTCTGTGGTGACATCTGTTTCCCGCTAGCACTACAATTTCATGGTCAAATCTGTTTTATTGTTAGTGATGAATTTCCATAGTCAGATCTGTTTTTTACGCTAACGACAGTCCTTTTGATATATCTGTTTCAACTTTAGCATTACGCTTCTAATGAGGAATCTGTTTTCACAATAGAAATCTGTTTTGCTTTCCAGTACAGTTTCCTTTAGAGAAATATGTTCTCATTTCAGCGATCATTTTCCAGTAGTCAAATCTGATACTCAGTAAGTTTTTAAAATGGGAAGCAAGTTTTAAAAGAAGTGAACCCCGATGGTTTTCAAAGAAGATTTCAAAAGATAAGAGTTTAAAGGAATAAAAGTTTATTTGTTTTAAGGATTTATGGCATAGATAACAGACGGTCATAACGGAAGGGTGAGCAGCTGTCCAGATGTCAGTTGCCCTTTCATAAAGGAAGGGTGAGCAGTTGTCCAGATGTCAATTTCCCCTTCACAATGAGCTATATGCTAGAACTGATATCAGAAGTCATTTGATCAAGTGCACAACGGACCTAAGGAGAGCTTCTAAGCCATAAATCATAAAGTACAAGAAATTAAATGAAGGGATCTGGGTTGTTGTCCCCGCATCCAAGTTATGAAAGAAAGTTTACGAAAGAATGTTTACGTTTAAATGAAGTTCCTTTAAACTCTGTTATGTAAATGTTCAGATGTCTGCCTGCATTATATGACTTTGTTATTACTCATATTTTACTTGCTGAGCCCCTAGGCTCATTAGCTTTTAAAATGGTGCAGGTGAGACAGTTAAGGGACAAGCGGAAGGTGGAAGCTGAGACAGCTGGGTGGTGAAGTGTTTTCTATGGACAGCGTTTCCCGTGTCTTAAATGTTGTTGTATTTTATCCTAGACATCTGTATTAGATCTATTGCAATAGTACTAAATTTATATAGAATTTCAGATGTTGTAATATCGCATTTGCAGTATATATATGAAATCTATTTTCCGCAAATTTTCAGTACTAGGCGCCGAATGTGTGTATGTCAGATTTTTGTTTGTGTTCGTAATTTTTCTAAGTTATAAGAAATACAACATATAACAAATTGTCATTTGGCCCTTCTTTTTATTTTAAAATTTTACTTTCACCCCAAATCCGTTACCCCGTGGGTAAGGGTGTCACAACATGGTATCAGAGTAATGTTTCTGAGATAAACACATGCACTGTCAGTTGGATCAGATTTCATCGACCGTTTCTCCAAAGCTGTAAGTTTATTTTTCAGAGCATTGTCTTTAAATTTTTAGCATGTTTTGACAATTATATGTGGTGGATTACGGGCTATAGATTATAAGATGTCAGGAAGAGGAAGAAGTAGAAGAGGTATTCCCGTAGAGGAAACCAGTCCTGATAGTAATGCTAGTATCGCTCTACTCTTAAGGTTGCTGGTAGAGCAAACCGGCAGGGGTAATGGCCAATCTTCTAGTAGTAGAGGACCCAGCCATGACGATCCCCATGAAAAGTTCAGAAGACAGAAGCCGAAGGAGTTTAGTGGTACAACTGACCCATTAGTTGCTGAAAGTTGGATCAAATCGATGGAGGTTATCTTTGAGTACCTCCAAATGCCAGATTTAGATAGGCCTAGGTGTGCTATCTACATGTTAAGAGATGACGCCATGATTTGGTGGGAAGGAGCTAAGCTGTCTGTGGATTTGTTGAATCTTACTTGGGCAGATTTCAAACAAGTATTCTTTGAGCAATACTTCACAGCAGACAAGAGGTCTGAATTGAAGAGGGAGTTTCTGACCTTGAAACATGGGAGCATGACCGTACAAGAGTATGTAAGGGCATTTGAAAGAGGGTGTTACTTTGTGCCTTTATTAGGTAACGACCCAGAAGAGAAGTTAAGTCATTTTGTGGAAGGATTGAAGCCTATGTTCAAGATGAACGTTAGGCTATCTGTGCCCAAGATTTACAGAGAAGCAGTGGATAGAGCCTTGCGAATTGAAAGAGGGACGTTGATGAAGAAAGGCAGCAGAAGAGGCAGACTTTCAGTAGAAAGATCAGAGGCCCTTCAAGAAGCAGAATAAGAATCAGCAAAGGCCTCAGGAGCAGAAACCTCTACCGATCCAACCCATTAGTGCAGTTCCAGCTAGCAATAACAGATCAGTGTGTCCTAAGTGTCAGAAGACACACCCTGGTCAATGCAGACTTGGACAGAATGCCTGCTACAGATGTGGGTTGCCAGGGCATATCATGAAGAATTGCCCAAAGTCAAGGCAACTGGTGACCAGTAGAGCTTACGTGATAACAGCTGATCAAGCCAACCCAGACTCGACAGTAGTCACGGGTAATATTATGATTGCTGGTTTGCCATCTATGGCTTTGATAGATTCAGGAGCTACTCACTCCTTTATAGCAGCCAAGTTTGCTGAGAACTTACCTATGAAGCCTGACCAAGTAGCTATAGGCTTTTGTGTAACAGTACCTTCGGGAGAATAGTTAGTATCCCATGACTTGTTTCGAGGTTTAGAACTTAGACTTCAAGGGCATTTGATTACTGCCAATTTAATTGTGTTACCAATGCCTGAGTTCGATATGATTTTGGGAATAGACTGGCTAACTAAGTATGGAGTAGTGATAGACTTTAAGCTTCGAACAGTAGTGGTTAATCCACCCAGAGGGGATCCATTTAAGTATGAAGCCAATTATGTTTGGAGTATTCCCCGTTTTATATCAGCTCTTAGGGCTCAAAACTGTTTGAGGAAAGGAGTGGTAGGATTTTTGGCAAGCTTGTCATCCTTAGAAACGATTAGTAAGCCCCAACTTTCAGATGTGGAGGTGGTGAATGAGTTTCCCAAGGTTTTTCCAGAGGATATCGATGGAGTACCACCAGACAGAGAACTGGAGTTTTCGATTGACTTAGTTCTAGGAGCAGCTCCAGTTTCCAGACCACCCTACCATTTAGCTCCATCAGAGATGAAGGAATTAAAGGAACAGATACAAGATCTGTTGGATAAGGGATTTATTAGACCGAGCACTTCACCCTGGGGAGCCCCTGTTCTTTTCGTTAAGAAGAAAGATGGAAGTCTGAGGTTGTGTATAGATTATAGAGAACTGAATAAGCTGACCATTAAGAATAAATATCCCCTTCCTAGAATTGAGGATCTTTTTGACCAGTTGAAAGGATCAGTAGTCTTTTCTAAGATTGATTTAAGGTCTGGTTACCACCAGTTAAAGATTAAGGCATCAGATATCTATAATACAGCCTTCAGAACTCGTTATGGTCACTATGAGTTCTTAGTAATGCCTTTTGGACTTATGAATGCTCCATCAGCTTTAATGGATTTAATGAATAGATTTTTCCAACCATTTCTGGACCAATTTATAGTTGTTTTCATATATGACATCTTAGTGTATTCTAAGACCAGATTTGAGCATGTCGACCATTTGAGGACAGTACTTCAAGTTTTGAAGAATAGGCAGTTGTTTGCTAAATTTAGCAAGTGTGACTTCTGGTTGAAGAAAATAGAATTCTTAGGTCATATTATATCTAAGGATGGATTAGAAGTTGACCCAGCTAAGGTAGAAGTTGTTCGTGACTGGTCAATACCAAGATCTGTTTTAGAGATAAGGAGTTTCTTGGGTTTAGCCGGATATTATAGGCGATTTATCCAAGGATTTTCTAAGATAGCTGTCCCCTTGACCTCGCTGACAAGAAAGATGGTTAAGTATGAATGGAATCCAAAATGTCAAATCAGCTTTGACAAGTTGAAACAAGCGTTGATAGAAGCCCCTGTGCTAACCATGCCATCCGATCAAGGAAATTTGTCATCTATACAGATGCGTCTAAGATGGGTCTAGGTGCTGTACTGATGCAGGACCGTAGAGTGATTTCTTATGCTTCCAGACAACTTAAGGATCATGAGAAGAATTATACTACGCATGACTTAGAGCTGACAGTTGTAGTGTTTGTCCTTAAGATTTGGAGACATTATCTCTATGGGGAGAAGTGTGAAATATTCACTGACCATAAGAGCCTCAAGTACTTCTTCACCTAGAAGGAACTGAATATGAGGCAGAGGAGATGGCTAGAACTAGTAAAGGATTACGATTTCACAATCAGCTATCACCCAGGAAAAGCCAATGTGGTGGCAGATGCCTTGAGTAGGAAATCTGTTGGATTAGCTCAGCTCTTTGTCCAGAGATCATTGGCATATTATATTGAGAAGTCTGGGATAGAAGTAGTGCCCAGTGGTAGTACTATGGTTTTGGCAGATCACTCCATAAGGTCAAATCTGATAGATCAGATTCGTGAGGGACAACCTAAGGATGAGCAACTTCAGAAGTAAGTTAAACAAGATAGAGAGAGAGGCAGCAACCTCTACTTTTCTGAAGAAGGATGATCAGATATCTGGGAAGAATCTGGGTGCCCCAAGTAGACACCTTGAGATCAGATTTGATGATGGAGGCCCATACAGCCCCATACTCTGTACATCCGGGGAGTACTAAGATGTACAAAGACCTCCAGAAGTTGTATTGATGGCCAGGAATGAAGCAAGACATTGCCAGATTTGTCTCTGAGTGTTTGACTTGTCAATTGGTGAAAGCTGAACACCAAAGACATGCAGGATTATTGAAGCCACTGCCTATTCCATAATGGAAATGGGAGTGTATAGCGATGGACTTTGTAGTTGGTCTACCCAATACTGTTCAAGGATACAATTCTATTTGGGTTATAATAGACATACTCACTAAATCTGCTCACTTCTTACCAGTTAAGACAACATACGATGTGAGCAGGTATGCAGATTTGTAAGTAAAGGAAATAGTGAGGCTGCATGGTGTTCCAGTTTCCATAGTATCGGATAGAGATCTGAAGTTCACATCAGCTTTCTGGAAAAGTTTGCGTAGGGATTTGGGTACGAAGCTGACCTTTAGCACAGCCTTTCACCCCAGACAGATGGAAAATCTGAAAGGGTGATTCATATTTTAGAAGATTTGCTCAGAGCATGTATTGTGGATTTTTCAGAAGGTTGGGATTTAAAGTTACCATTGGTAGAATTTGCGTACAATAACAGTTTCCAAGCATCTATCCAGATGGCTCCATATGAAGCTCTCTATGGCCGCAAATGTAGAACACCTCTTCACTGGGATGAAGTTGGTGAGAGAGCTGGTTTAGGACCATATGTATTGGAGCAAACAATAGAAGATGTTAGAAATATAAGAGAACGAATGTGTAACGACCAGATCAATTAGAAGTCCACGATTAGAAAGATATGAGATTGAGGGATTACAATGCTATTACAATTCGATTCTTGAATATTTCTGTCTATGCCATGATCAATCTTTATTTTATTATGGATTGATATTCAAATGTTAGAATGCAAGTACAGTAAATATTTAGTTACTTCTGCAAACCAAGTGGATCCTTTATTTAACTAAAATTCTCGGTTTCCATGCACATATTTTGTTTAAAAAAAACCAGAGCACGCTTCTTATTGAGTTTGGCATATTGATATAACGTGTTTGTTTTCCTTAGTCATTGTAAATCATATAAATAGAATCTTAAGCTGCTTCATGCATCATTACTTTCAAATCAAATCATATTAAGCGGTGCTCGCTCTCAAGAAGCCGAACAAAATACTTTCAAAGTGTTTTAAAGGAAACAGGCGGTGTGCAAGAAGTATACTGAATTCTCTGTTGTTCTTGTGTTAAAGATACCAGGCAAGTAAACTCTGTTTCTTGCTCACTCAATAGAAAGCATATATTCAATTTTGTTTTTATGATTATGTATGGTTTTAAAGAAAAGGAAGATGGTTTCGGCTGTTCTTCAAAGAAAAACCAGAAGTTCATGCTCTGTTTTTTTAAAGAAGTTGAGTTACTGTATTTTGAGTTAAAGATGATTTAGAAAAGGTTTGGATGATGTTCTTCTAATGAATTCCTGAGTTTTTCAGTGTTTCATTCGTCAAAGTAGCTTACAAGTAGCTTACTCGATCCTTTCCAGAAGTTTCATAAAATATGTCGAAGTCTTTAGGGGAAGGTAACCTTCGTAGTTCATGGTTATATGTATGATTAAGAACAAGAGCTGGTTCCTATACCACTGCTGATATTGCTTTGTCGAAAATATTCTAAGTATGAAATCAGCAGTTTCATTTCTTTGTTAAAAACCAGCAGATGTATATTTCAGCAGATGCATATTTCAGCAGATGCATATTTCAGCAGATGCGTATTTCAGCAGAAGCTTTGCTTTTGCAAATCCAGCAGATGCTTTATAAAATCAGCAGATGCGTTTTATTATCAAATTTCAGCAGTTGCGTCGTCTTTCAAAATTCAGCAGTTACGATTGGTTCCATAAAACCAGTAGCGACTGGTTGTAGCAGCTGGTTGTAGCGACTGGTTGTAACGACTGGTTGTAGCGACTGGTTGTAGCGACTGGTTTATGCGAACGACATCGTTTCACTTTACATTTGTTTAAAAGATCTCGCGACTGGATTCTAGTCTTGCGACTGATTCTTAATCGTTGCGACTGGTATTATTTATCCAGCTGGTATTAGTCTTGCGACTGGTACTATTCACTTCAGCTTGTTACTGTTCATTCTTCGTTTTCGTCAGTAGATAACGAAATTTCAGAATTTGATTCTCCTTTCAATTCTGAATCAGTACAAATGAATCTTTCGACTTATCTGACAGATTCAACCAGCTAAGTTATTCAGTTTTCATCTTCGCAAGATTTATAAGGAAATCCTTTACAGTTCCAGAACATCTTCAGACAAGCGAAAACCAGTAACTCAAACAAAAGAAAGAAAATAGTTTTCACGAGAGAAAGAAAGAGCAGAACAATATTTTATGAAATGTTTTAAGTTATGACAATGAAAAGGGTCCCTAATGAAAATGTGAGTACACGGCTGACGAACCATGTGCCCTTTTAACCAGGAAGGATTAGGATTACAGGTAGACGGATCTGTATACCCCTTCAACCATGAGCCATAGTGCTAAGACTGATATCAGGAGTTTGATCAAACGAAATGGACCACATGTTTAAAGTATTGTCATAATTTTCCAGAAAATGAATGAAGAGCACGAATGTGATTTTAATCACAGCTCTTAAGAATGTTTAAAGAAAATGTTTCCAGGATTGATTCATGTTTTATGCTTTCGTACTTAGATTAGATTTCATACTTATGTTTACGCTTGTTTATTCATAAGCGTAATATCAGTTCAGACTCCAGTATGCATTAGTTCAAGAACGATTGTACTATTTGCTTTTGACCTCGTTGTGCAATCTATATGTTGCGGGGCGACGCCATGATGTGGTGGGAAGGAGCCAAGTTAACTTTAGACTTGGAAATTCTCACATGGGAAGAGTTTAAGAGAGTCTTCTTCGAGCAATACTTCACTGTGGATGTTAGAGAACAGCTGCAGAGCGAATTCTTAACTCTGAAACAAGAAGGATTGCCGATGCGGGATTACATCCGCAAGTTCGAGCGAGGATGTTATTTTGTTCCACTGCTAGGGACAATTGCATATGCTAAACTTCGCCATTTTATTAACGGGTTGAAGCCCATGATCAAGCATGATGTTAGACTGGCAGAACCAGTAGACTACAAAACAGCGATGAACAAAGCTTTGAGGGCATAGCAAGATTGGAAAGCGATCGATGAGGAAAGGCAATTGAAGAGGCAAGCTTTCCAACAAGATGATAAAAGAAAATTTAAGAAACAGAATAACAACAACCAGCAGCAGGGGTCAAATGGGAAGGGACCAATTGCTGCTCAACCGATTTCCTCTGTTCCTAGCAATGGAAATAGGACTCCATGTCCCGTTTACAAGAAGAATCATAAGGGGCAGTGTCTTCAAGGACAGAACGTATGTTATACTTGTGGTAAACCAGGCCACATGTCGAGAAGTTGTCCTCAGAAGCAACAACAGCAGCAACAACAACAACTAATTACCAGCAGGGCGTATGTGATGACTGCTGCTGAAGCACCAGCAGATACCACCTTGGTGACGGGTAAAATTTCTGTTGATAACTTGCCTATCGTAGTATTATTAGACTCTGGTGCAACGCATTCTTTTGTATCAGATAGATTTTCTGAGAAATTACCTGTTAAACCAGTAGAAGTGGAAGTAGGATATTGTGTTCAGACTCCTACAGGAGGAAATATAGTAACCAATCGACTACTTTGAAATGTAGAACTTGAACTGCAGGGTAATATTATTTATGCAGATATTATAGTATTACCTATGTTCGAATTTGACTTCATACTGGGAATAGATTGATTGGTGAAACATGAAGCTGTCATAGATTTTAAGCAAAGATCTGTCCTTATTAAGAAACCCGATGGGAATTCCTTCTCATTCAAAGATGGTAATCATGTAAAGACCCTTAAGCTAATATCAGCAATGAAAGCCCAGAAATGTTTAAGAAATGGTTGTAAAGGCTTTTTGGTAAATGTTATATCATTAGAACCTGAAAAGAAAAAGAAATTAGAACAAGTACCTGTTGTAAGAGAATTCCCAGATATTTTTCCAGAAGATGTTTCAGGTTTACCTCCCATTCGAGAATTAGAATTTACTATTGATTTAGTACCAGAAGCCGCTCCAATTTCAAAGCCTCCCTATAGACTTGATCCTAAGGAAATGAAAGAATTAAAAGATCAGATTCAAGAGCTTCTGGATAAAGGTTTCATTAGACCTAGTACTTCCCCTTGGGGTGCACCAGTGCTTTTCGTAAAGAAGAAAGATGGGAGTATGCGTCTATGCATTGATTATAGGGAATTGAACAAACTAACGATTAAGAATAAGTATCCTCTCCCTAGAATCGATGATTTATTTGATCAGTTAATAGGAGCTGCTGTATTTTCGAAGATAGATCTGAGATCAGGTTATCACCAGTTGCGTGTAAAAGAATCAGATGTTTATAAGACTGCTTTCAGAACAAGATATGGCCATTATGAGTTCTTAGTTATGCCTTTTGGGGTAACGAATGTGCCATCCGTATTTATGGACTTAATGAATCGAGTATTCCAACCTTATTTAGACATATTTGTCATTGTGTTAATAGATGATATTTTGATTTACTCGAAGAGCAGTGAACAGCATGAAGAACACCTTAGAGAAATCTTGCAAATTTTACGAAATAAGCAGTTATTTGCAAAGTTTAGTAAGTGTGAATTCTGGATTGATAAAGTAGTATTCTTGGGTCACATTATTTCAAAGAATGGAATAGAAGTAGATCCTTCAAAAGTAGAATCTGTTCGAAGCTGGCCTGTACCTAAGAATGTCACGGAAATTCGAAGTTTCCTAGGACTTGCAGGATATTATAGAAGATTCATAGAAAGATTTTCGAAGATTGCTGTTCCATTAACGGCCTTAACTAAAAACAACGTGAAGTATGACTGGAATTCCAAATGCCAATCCAGTTTTGAGAAATTAAAACATGCATTAGTTGAAGCCCCTGTTAAGATTTGGAGATCTTTACGGCGAGAAGTGCGAAATTTTTACAGACCATAAAAGCCTTAAGTATTTATTTACTCAGAAGGAAAGGAACATGCGACAGAGAAGATGGCTTGAATT
>KV008790.1:78262-91639 GCA_001598015.1 Dorcoceras hygrometricum
AATAGTGACTGTTGATAGATTCATCAACATTCTTCTTCTTCTTGCGACTGCTAACAGATTCGTCAGCAGTACTTATAACTTGAATCTTCTTCTTATTCTTCAGCAAGCTTCTCAATACTTGATTCAGCTGGTTCGCTTCGCACTTTAGCTCTTCAGCTGGTTGTTATTGTTTCAGCTGGATTATCATGCTCCAGCTGATTACGAACAGCTGATGTAACTCTGGACGTCTCCATTGCTAATTCAACTGCTGATTCCATGAATCACCAAACTATCTGCTGATCGTTTATGTAGCGAACCAACTGCTGGACATATAGGCGCTGCTGCTGATGGTCTTCTTTGACGCGCTATAATCTGTACACTCAATTAGAATTGTTAGAAACACAATAATAGGTTTTGTGTAATTCAAAACTTAATCAGGATCTGTAAAAACAGATCCAACATCGCGACTGGATTCTAGTCTTGCGACTGATTCTTAATCGTTGCGACTGGTATTATTTATCCAGCTGGTATTAGTCTTGTGACTGGTACTATTCACTTCAGCTGGTTACTGTTCATTCTTCGTTTTCGTCAGTAGATAACGAAATTTCAAAATTTGATTCTCCTTTCAATTATGAATCAGTTCAAATGAATCTTTCGACTTATCTGACAGATTCAACTAGCTAAGTTATTCAGTTTTCATCTTCGCAAGCTTTATAAGGAAATCCTTTACAGTTCCAGAACATATTCAGACAAACGAAAACCAGTAACTCAAACAAAAGAAAGAAAATAGTTTTCACGAGAGAAAGAAAGAGCAGAACAATATTTTATGAAATGTTTTAAGTTATGACAATGAAAAGGGTCCCTAATGAAAAGGCGAGTACACGGCTGACGAACCATGTGCCCTTTTAACCAGGAAGGATTAGGATTACAGGTCGACGGATCTGTATACCCCTTCAACCATGAGCCATAGTGCTAAGACTGATATCAGGAGTTTGATCAAACGAAATGGACCACATGTTTAAAGTATTGTCATAATTTTCCAGAAAATGAATGAAGAGCACGAATGTGATTTTAATCACAGCTCTTAAGAATGTTTAAAGAAAATGTTTCCAGGATTGATTCATGTTTTATGCTTTCGTACTTAAGATTGTATTATTTGCTTTTGCTATTCCAGATTTTACCTGCTGGGCCTTTGGCTCACTAGTTTATATTGAGTGTAGGTAATTCACAGCAGGAAGATGGTGGGAAATGAACAGGATGGAAGTGATGTGTTTATCGTGGACAACAGAGTTCTTTATTTCCTTCTGTTTCAAAGTTCATAGTTTCTTTTTGAGAACACTTTTGTATTGTACTGAATATTCTGATGTAAGTTTGTATCAAAACAAAATTTCCGAGTTCATTATGTTTTCAACCAGACGTTATCACACTACGAGATGCATTATTGACATATGATATAGTTGCTCTCTTCATTTCCGCACCATTGCCTAAGTTATTCTAGATTTCTTATCTTCGAATGCGAAGAATTTTATTATTCTCGTTTCAACCCAGATAGTTAGTAGCGATCCATTCTCTAACGTTTATAACTCTTGATTTTATTCAATTGAGACCCAAAAACTTATAATTATTCCGTCAAGAAAATGAGGGTCGTTACAGAATGAAAGATGCTCAAAACCAACAGAAGAGTTACGCAGATAATAGGAGAAGAGAGCTGAAATTTGAAATCGGCGATCATGTATTTCTGAGAATTGCTCCAATGAAAGGAGTAATGCGTTTTTGGAAGAAATGAAAGCTGAGTCCAAGATATATTGGACCATATGAGATTTTAGAAAGAATAGGAACGCTAGCTTATCGTTTAGCACTGCCCCCGCAACTGTCAGCAGTGCATAGTATTTTTCATGTTTCAGTTTTGAGGACGTATATTCCTAACCCTTCGCATGTGCTAAGCCATGAGCCAATCCAGTTAGCACCAGATTAAGTTACGAAGAGAGACCAGAGAGGATTCTTTTTCGAGAAGTTAGAAAGTTAAGAAACCATAGTATTCCTATGGTTAAGATACAATGGTCTAACCAATCTGAGCGAGAAGCTACGTGGGAGACAGAATCTGATATGCTTAACCTTTATCCATATCTGTTTGGTAAGTAAATTTAGAGGATGAAATTTCAATAAGGAGGGTAGAGTTATAACGCCCCAAAATCAATAGAACCATATATATGAATATTATTTATTTCAAGGGTCAAAATGCCATTTTAAATTTTAACATAAGCTATTTAATAAAAGCTGATTTTACTAATTTCAGAAATGAGGTACAACGAAGCAAGTTCCAGTAGATGTCACTCCAAGCGCAATACATGTCAGGCCCCGTGCTCACATCAGAGATAAATCACGCAAACACTAGCGGAAGCAACTAAAAAGTGGCTAAATTTTTTTTCCTTTTGGCCTGACAGAAAGATAACATAATTTAAAATACAACGATACTCAAAATATAAGTTAACATATAACAATACTCAAGTAATCCCAGCAAGGTACAATCACATAGTACAAGAATACAGCAAAGACAGACTTCCAACTACATAAGACTAAGCATCACCCGGGACATCCCACCCGCGGTGATACCAGTGCATATAAATACTATACATAACTGGGACACTCTAACCACCTCCTGGGGCACCTCCAGCCGGGCCAACTCCATGACCAGTTTAGTAACCTGGGAAACCTGAACAACAAACAGGCAAACAAAACAAACCAAGCACCAGAGGGACATGGGGTCAAACCCCAGTACGGAGAGCAACTGAAACAGCTAAAGAAACATCATAAGATAAAATGCAGATGCTATGCATGAGACACTGAACAACAGCTGAAGGCCTAAACCGAAGAAGGGAGCCAAGGAACTCAAGCACAGCTCACAGAATCTGCAACGAATGGTGGCCACTGTTGTGTGTACAAGCATACGGGAATTACCCGCTCGTCTTTACACCACACCCGAATACCAGATGCATCAAACAGCTCAACCTGCTGTTACCAAACTCTCTGTGGTAGTTAACCACTCGGCGCATGAGGGCTAACAAATCCCAGCAGGGAGATGATAGTGCGGTATTTCCGCTCACCCTCGCATCTTGGTAAGAACAGAACATCAACAATACAACAAGATACGATGCAACAGGGATCTGAAATGCACGTGAAATAATGCATGTATGCAACAGCCGATCAACACAGAACACACAGCAAGCAAACCAGCAATCTCACATTAAATCCCACGCCAATTCTAAGCTATAACAAGCTCAAATCCGTACCTTGATATTTTGTGCAACAATTTCTACACACGGGGTCCCGAGAAATCTGATATATAACCTGCTAACCAACACGCATAATTCTCAGGGACGCTAACACAGAATACACGGTCTGGGAGTAGCAACTCAACCAGCAATAATTCTACCTTCCTAACTCAACAGGAAGCTCAAATCAAAGCCTAAGGTAAGATCTCATCAATTAACTCGAATCGCTACCTGAAAAATGCAACACACGGCCGAAGAAGCTGCTTCGCGATCTTGTTTCCAGCCAACTACGCTTCCAGAAAATGGTATAAGATGAAGCACCTTCACGAGAGGAGTACAACGCTACCTCAATCGTTCAAAACAACGACCGAAAACGATGGGAATCATCGGAGAAAAGCTACGGTGAACAGTGCTTAGGGTTCGAGACAGAGAACGATAATCGTGGAAAATATTCTAAGTATGTGATCTCATACTAATTTGAAGACCAAGTCTTCTATTAAATACGCTTCTCAACAGCTGACAGAAACAGGAACAGATTTCACCGACAAAATCAGTTGTCACAACTAATAATCCCAACCAACTGCTGAAAATCTCGCATCAGTTGAGTCCTATCGCTAAACAGTGATAATTAAACAAAACGATGTCGCACAGAGAGAGGGACACGTCACCATAGGACACATCGCTCGCTAGCCACTGCTGATCGCTAACCAACAGCTGATCACTCGTAACAGCTGGTGACGCGCTAAAACACCAACAGTTGAATCTCCTAACGCTAAGCAAAACGTTGTCGTTCCAAAATATCAAAACGACGTAGTTACGATACCCACTAAGAAACACGCTAGCGAAGCCAACAGCTGGTTCCTGTTCACAAAACGTTGTCTCTTCAGAGTCCCTTAGCGCTCTCTGCTGACCATCGCAACTAAAATACCAATGTCTAAAATCCACGTCAGCATTGCTGCTGCTTCCTACCTACCAAAACAAAACGACTGAAATACCAACAGCTGACGCGATCGCTCTTAGACTGATGCAAAACCCGAACAAATATCTCTCTCTCGACAGCTGATATTATCTCAACTGTTGATTCCAACACTTAGGCAAATTCGATGACTTCAACAGCCGCATCTACTACCAGCTGGTTTCAACCCGAGCAACACCTGATTGCGAAAACACAGGTCTCACATCTCTCCCCCACTAAAACACGATTTCGTCCTCGAAATAAAACTCGGGGAAACAACTGAAATCACAACCAAGAGTTCAAGATAAACTGACCAACTACTGGAATTGATACAACATCTACTCAAATAGATGCGGCCACTCACGCTGCATCTTCTCTTCCAGCTCCAATGTAGCTTCTTCCCTACCATGTTTGCTCCATTGCACCATCACCAAAGGAATGGTTTTATTTCTCAACTGTTTCTATTTTCTATCTAGGATCTGCAAGGGATATTCTACATAGCTCAACGTCTGATCTAGCTCAACCTCGTCAGTTCTCAACACATGAGATGGATCTGGCTCGTACTTCCTCAACATGGAAACATGAAAGACATCATGTAGAGAAGACAATTCTAGTGGCAAGAACAGCCGATACGCACAATTTCATACTGACCAACATAACGAGGGGCTAACTTTTCCTTGTGTCCAAAGCGCATAACACTTCTGAAAGTAGAAACTTTAAGGAATACCTGATCACCAACCTGAAACTCTAGAGGTCGACGCCTCTTATTCGCATAACTGGCTTGGCGATCCTGGGAAGCTATCATTCGCTGTCGAATCATATCAACATGATCCTTCATCTGCTGCACAAATTCTGGGAAAGACAGCTGATTCTCCCCCACTTCTTCCCAACACACAGGCGATCTGCACTTTCTGCCATACAAAGCCTCACACGGCGCCATACCAATTGTAACTTGGTAGCTGTTATTATAAGAAAACTCAACCAAAGACAACGCGTCTTGCCAGCTACCACCAAAATCCATCACAATAGCTCTTAACATATCCTCCAACGTCTGGATAGTTCTCTCAGATTGGCCATCTGTCTGGGGGTGATATGCGGTACTCATAGCCAATCTGGTTCCCAAAGTTGTTTGCAAACTCTTCCAAAACCTGGAAGTAAACCTTGGATCTCGGTCTAAAACAATCGAAACAGGTATACCGTGCAATCTAACCACAAAATCGACGTACAGTTCGCCATTTTTCTTCAACGAAAACGTCATACCATAGGAAATGAAGTGTACAGACTTCGACAATATGTCGATTACAACCCAAATCGCATCGCAACCTCTGCTGCAATGAGGCAAATGCATCACAAAATCCATCGCTATGTGCTCCCAATTCCATTGGGGCACTTCCAAACTATGCAACAGACCACCAGTTCTCATCCTCTCAGCCTTAACCTGCTGACTGTTCAAGCAACGAATCCAGCAACGTCACTCTTCAAACCAGCCCACCAAAAGTGCGGCTTCAACGTATGGTACATCTTCCGTGCACCAGGATGAACACTGTGTCTACTGCAGTGCGCTTCTCTAAGAATCTCTTCCCGAAGATCTATCAAGTTGGGCACAACCAACTGACCACGGAAACGTAAACAACCATCAGAAGAGACAGAATAGTCCTCAAGTTGTCCAGTCCTAACCTTCAACTTCAACTCGTGGATGGAAGGATCTGTCCTTTGAGCCGCTCTAATACTTGAAATAATCTGTGGCTCCACTTGGAAAGAAGAAACCACCACATAATCCTCAGCCGGGTAAAACCTCCAACCAGTAGTGCTAAGATGCTCACAGTCCTTAGAAATATACAACGACGCAAGCATCTTTTCCGGAGCCTTCCTGCTCAACGCATCAGCCACTACGTTTGCTTTCCCAGGCTGGTATTTGATCTCACAATCAAAATCCTTCAGCAGCTCCATCCACCTACGCTGTCTCATATTCAAGTCAGGCTGCGAAAACAAATACTGCAAACTCTTGTGGTCCGAGTACACCACGAACTGCTCGCCATACAGATAGTGGCACCAAATCTTCAACACAAAGACCACAGCTGCTAGCTCCAAATCATGAACTGGATAACGAGTCTCATACGGTTTCAGCTGCCGTGAGTCATACGCAATGACCCGTCCATGCTGCATCAACACACATCCCAAGCCATTGAGCGAAGCATCGGAACACACAACGTAACCACCTGAACCAAATGGAAAAGCCAACACAGGCGCAGTAGTCAACTTCTCCTTGAGCAATTGAAAAGCATTCTCGCATTGCTCAGTCCAAACGAACCGCTTGTCTTTCTGAGTCAGCTGAGTCATCGGCCTAGCTATACGACGTGATCCAACCAGAACTCGCACTTAGTGAATTTAGCATACAGCTGCGAGTCTCTCAATGTCTGAAGGACAACTCTCAAATGCTCCTTGTGCTCCAAAGGAGTCTTAGAATACAACAAGATGTTGTCGATGAACACTATCACAAACTGATCTATAAACTCGTGGAAGACTCGGTTCATCAAATCCATGAAGACTGCAGGAGCATTGGTCAATCCGAAAGGTATTACTAGAAACTCAAAGTGCCCGTACCTAGTATGAAAAGCAGTCGTTGCAACATCTTGATCTTTAACTCTCAGCTGATGGTACCCTGAACGTAGATCGATCTTCAAATACACCGCAGAGCCTTGCAACAGGTCAAACAAGTCATCGATCCTTGGCAACGGGTACTTATTCTTAACAGTAACTTTGTTCAGCTGACGGAAGTCAATGCACATTCTCATTGTGACATCCTTCTTCTTGACAAACAAGATAGGCGCTCCCCACGGCGACATGCTAGGTCTGATAAAACCTTTCTCTAGCAAATCATCCAGTTGCACCTTGAGCTCTCTCAACTCAGCAGGCGCTAAATGATATGGTGCACGCGAAATTGGAGCTGTGCCAGGCACCAACTCAATGCTAAAGTCAATCTCCCTCTGCGGAGGAAAACCAGGAATCTCCTCAGGAAACACATCAGGAAAATGACGCACCACTGGAACGTCGCTGAGCTGCACATGCGAAGGAGAAGATGCATCCAACGCGTAAATCATAAAACCAGCATTCTCCGCCGAGAACAAGCTGAACATCTCCATCGCTGAGATCAACGGAATCTTTGACTGGAAATCAGCACCGTAGAAATTCCATTTCTCACCGGACTGAGGCCTAAAACGCACGATCCCATGGAAACAATCCACGGAGGCCCTATAGCTGGACAAAAAATCCATTCCCACTATGCAGGCAAAATACCACAACATCAAACGAATCAAATTTGCTACTAACACATGCTCACCAAAATTCAGAACGCCATTCAGAAAAACCTCTTGGGAGTACAATCTCGCACCGCCAGGAGTAGAAACAGACACAACATCACGCAAAGAAGTGGTACGCAGACCATGCTCGACCACAAACGCATCAGAAATAAACGAATGCAATGCGCCAATGTCAAACAACACTCGTGCAGAAAAATCAAAGACAAGGCATGTACCTGAAATCACCCTGCTCGGCGTCTCCTCCGCTTGCTCCCTAGTCATAGTGTTTGCTTGAGCATGTTTGGGTCCAGAGAAATGCTGCTGAGACGACTGTCCGAAACGCGACGGACCAGGCAACTGAAAGGGTCTAAACTGCGTCTCTCCAACCCTAGGCTGCGGAAACTGAGGGGAACGACCCCTAGACGATCCTCCTCGACCCTGAGGTGGGGCTGCGGCTTGCTGCGATCCAGCTGACGGACACACTCTCGCGAAATGCCCATACTGACCACAGATATTACAAGAGCCCTGCACACCAACGCACTGAGTCGACGAATGTTTGCTTCCACAGAAACCACAGAACTCTGCCCTAGAACCACTGCTACTAGAGCTACCAGACCCAGAAGAACCAGAACCAGACTTCTTCTTAAACTGATGGCCACGAGGTCGGAACCTCTGGCTTCCAGACTGCTGAGCCAACTGCTGTTGCTGCTGGGGTTGATGAGCTGACTGCGAAGACTTAGAAGGCTGCGCTCCCTGAACAGCGGGACGACCACCCTGAGCACCCTGAAGCCTAGCACGAGACCTCCGGTTTTGCATACCTTCCTCTATGTCAATCACATTATCCACTGCTTCAGCATAACTCCTCGGTTTGCTCTTCAGCACCAACGAATACAGTTCTTCATTCAAACCCTCAATAAACTTAGTCCTCTTGGCCCTTTCCTGGCCAGCAACATGCGGGATATACGCCAAAAGAGAAGAAAATACTCTCGCACAGACATCGTAACCTGCTCCAAATTGTCGAACTATAGCTCTCGGGCGTTCACATACGACTCTGGGACGTACTCCTGCCGAAAGGCAACGCAGAAACTATCCCAAGTAATCTCCACACCGGTCTCCTCTAGCGTCCTCGAAGCACCACGCCACCAGCGCTCCGCACTATTCCTCAGCTGGAAAGTCTCCAAACTAAACCGAAGCACATCGTCGTACTGAACATGATCGAACAACCCAATGATGTGCCGTAGCCACGAATCCGCATCCTCGCTAGACTCATCACCGTTTAAAATCTGGGGACTCATCCTTTGGAACCTAGCCATCACAATCTCCATGCTCTCCACACGGGTTGTCAAGTCGTCAATTTCATCCTCCACTCGCCTACCACGACCACGGGAAGGGAAACTATGCTGATCCTCGTTCTGACCTCCAGACTCGTCCTGAAACTGCCCTCTACCTCTACCCCTACGTCTAAGCGGCATCTACGAAGGCACTAAACAGGATAAGGTAACACAGAACAAGTACAGCATAGATATCACATAACACAAACAATATGCAGCACATAAGTCACATAATCAAGCACAAGCAACACACGAAACTGTGCCTAGACTCAAGTGTGATAAAAGAAATCGAGCTTATCCCAGCTTAAGCTCTGATACCAAAATGTCAGGCATCATGCTCACATCATAGATAAATGACGCAAACACTAGCGGAAGCAACTAAAAAGTGGTTAAAATTTTTATTTTATTTTGGCCTGACAGAAAGATAACATAATTTAAAATACAACGATACTCAAAATATAAGTTAAAATACAACAATACTCAAGTAATCCCAGCAAGGTACAATCACATAGTACAACAATACATACAACGATACTCAAAATATAAGTTAAAATACAACAATACTCAAGTAATCCCAGCAAGGTACAATCACATAGTACAACAATACAGCAAAGACAGACTGCCAACTACATAAGACTAAGCATCACACGGGACATCCCACCCGCGGAGATACCAGTGCATATAAATGCTATACATAACTGGGACACTCTAACCACCTCCTGGGACACCTCCAGCCGGGCCAACTCCACGACCAGCTGAGTAACCTGGGAAACCTGAACAACAAACAGGCAAACAAAACAAACCAAGCCCCAAAGGGACATGGGGTCAAACCCCAGTACGGAGAGCAACTGAAACAGCTAAAGAAACAGCATAAGATAAAATGCAGATGCTATGCATGAGACACTGAACAACAGCAGAAGGCTTAAACCGAAGAAGGGAGCCAAGGAACTCAAGCACAGCTGAACAGAATCTGCAACGAATGGTGGCCACTGTTGTGTGTACAAGCATACGGGAATTACCCGCTCGTCTTTACACCACACCTGAATACCAGATGCATCAAACAGCTCAACCTGCCGTTGCCAAACTCTCTGTGGTAGTTACACTCGGCGCATGAGGGCTAACAAATCCCAGCAGGGAGATGAGAGTTCGGTATTGCCGCTCGCCCTCGCATCCTGATAAGAACAGAACATCAACAATACAACAAGATACGATGCAACAGGGATCTGAAATGCACGTGAAATAATGCATGTATGCAACAGCCGATCAACACAGAACACACAGCAATCATACCAGCAATCTCACATTAAATCCCACGCCAATTCTAAGCTATAACAAGATCAAATTCGTACATCGATATTTTGTGCAACAATTTCTACACATGGGGTCCCGAGAAATCTGATATATAACCTGCTAAAAAACACGCATAATTCTCAGGGACGCTAACAGCTAACACAGAATACATGGTGTGGGAGTAGCAACTCAACCAGCAATAATTCTACCTTCCTAACTCAACAGGAAGCTCAAATCAAAGCCTAAGGTAAGATCTCATCAATTAACTCGAAGCGCTACCTGAACAACGCAACACACGGTCGAAGAAGCTGCTTCGCGATCTTGCTTCCAGCCAACTACACTTCCAGAAAATGGTATAAGATGAATCACCTTCACGAGAGGAGTCCAACGCTACCTCAATCGTTCAAAACAACGACCGGAAACGACGGGAATCGTTGGAGAAAATCTACGGTGAACAGTGCTTAGGGTTCGAGACAGAGAACGATAATCGGGGAAAATATTCTAAGTACGGGATCTCATACTAATTCGAAGACCAAGTATTATATTAAATACGCTTCTCAAAAGCTGATAGAAACAGGAATAGATTTCATCGACAAAATCAGTTGTCACAACTAATAATCCCAACCAACTTCTGAAATCTCGCATCAGTTGAGTCCTATCGCTAAACAACGAATAACTAAACAAAACGAACGTCGCACAGAGAGAGGGACACGTCACCACAGGACACATCGCTCGCTAGCCACTGCTGATCGCTAGCCAACAGCTGATCACTCGCAATAGCTGGTGACGTGCTAAAACACCAACAGCTGAATCTCCTAGCGCTAAGCAAAACGTTGTCGTTCCAACATATCAAAACGACGTAGTTACATATCCACTAAGAAACACGCTAGCGAAACCAACAGCTGGTTCCTGTTCACAAAACGTCGTCGCTTCAGAGTCCCTTAGCGCTCTCTGCTGACCATCGCAACTAAAATACCAACGTCTGAAATCCACGTCAGCATTGCTGCTGCGTCCTAACAAAACACAACGATTGAAATACCAACAGCTGACGCGATCGCTCATCGACTGATGCAAAACCCGAACAAATATCTCCCTCTCGACAGATGATAGCATCTTGTTAGGACCGAAGGATCAGATCTCGCTCTAATACAATACAATTAAACAAACATGCCGAGAGATCTGATCCTATAAAATGAAATAAAAGCGAGGCGTCAAACAAAACCTCACGGGTTCTTGAACATAAAACACGAGAGCACCGGAGACAGATCTGGTATGTACTAAAAACATGCGGAAAACACCTGAACTGAATCCTAATTTTAAAACTAACGCAAACAGATTTCTGTAAACAGAAATCTGTTCGACTTACTGTGTGTGCAATCTGATAACTGTGTATGCGTGCTAAATAAATACAAATGCGGAAAGCTTAAAGAAATGGACCAGCTGTTTGTTTATGGAAGTTCGGATATAAAAATCCTACATCTCCCCTTCTACCTCCTCGGAAGATTCTACTAGAAGATTTGATTCGCAGACCCAATCACTGAGCCTCGCTCAAGGTGAACTCCTAGCCTCAAAAAATGCACACCAGCCGCAACTGTGTGTCTAACTAAACAAGAACTTGTTTAACGTCTTTGTTCAAATACTACATACACAGAGTTTAACGTCTTCGTGCTTGGACGGGATCTGATTGTTGGGTTTGTGATTCACTCGCTAAGCAATTACGCACATCTCTCAAAATATGCGAGTGAATCTGTGTGTGTGAGATTTTACAGTGAACGCTCAACTCTCTAAAGAATAAATCTCACACACTGGGAAAATGCTTCTACAAAAGCTGATGAAGACTCAGCAGTCGACACTGCAATAATCTCCTCTCTAATCTTAAATTAAGGCATTTGCACGACTCAATTTCAGTCATTGATTCTTTCCATTTTGCTTTAATGTTCCAACAGTTGATCGCTTCTTAATGTTCTGCATCTGAGTTGTTCATCAGCTGATTCCACAATTCTCCTTACGATCCAGCTGATAAACCACTGCTCCTTATTTGATCAGCTGCTCCACGTGTAATCAATGTCTGATAACATCTTTTCTTCATTGCAACAGCTGATGCATCTTCTTTGATGCGCAACAGCTGTTTCATTATCTGTTCGCTCAGCTGTTGTTTCATCTTCAACTAATTCGTTCCAACAGCTGATTGATTTCGTTGTTATAACACTTCGCTCAACAGCTGTTCACCCAACTGTTGGTTTTCTTTGTATCGCTCATCAGCTGTTGGTTCTGTATATGCTTTAGCTGATTGTTCTCATCTGCTCCAGCTGATATCTGCTTCATCTTTTTTTCTTCGTTCCAACAGCTGATTCGCCTCTATTGATCAACATCTGATGTCTGTTGTCTTTGATGCTGAACAGCTTTTGATGACGTCACGACTGCTGAAATCTTCAATAAGCTTGGATGACGTCACGACTGCTGAAATCTTCTACTGCTGAATAACTGTAGCTTACTGCTGAACATACTGTAGCTTGCGACTGCATAACTGATCCACTGTAGCTTGCGTCTGAAACACTGATCCACCTATTGTATCAACTGCTGGTCTTGACTTCTGTTTGCAACAGCTGATTGCTTGCAACTGATGAATGCTTGCAACAGCTGGTTGCATCTTCTGTTTAGCGCTACGGCTGATACATCTTTTCTTCACTACTGAAACAGTGAGTACAGCTGGACTCCACGTAAGCAACTCTGACCACGTAAGCATATCTGTCCACGTAAGCATATCTGATGACTTCTATCGCAACAGCTGATTCGCCTCTTCACCGACTAAAATACTCCAACAGCTGATTCATCTTCAACAGCTTCGTCAACAGTAACTTGTTGTTTCATCTTCAACAGCTTCATCAACAGTAACTTGCTGTTTCATCTTCAATAGTGTCAGGCCCCGTGCTAATTACTATCGATTAACACATAAATAAGCGCATAATCACGGAAGCTTAAAATTAGGGCTTAAAAATTTTCGAAATAACATGGGCCTGAACTTCAAATCATACAGTCAAAATATTCAATACTCAAAATATAATTTAACTCAAACTCCGACAACAAGTAACCACATAATTCAATTCAAAATACAGATCCCCTAAATACAATAAAACACGAGGCATCCCCCGTTTCAATACATATCATAAGTAACTGGGACTCAAGGATGAGGGGATCGACCAGCTGAACTTCCACTCTGCCCAGCTTGGTTACCTAAAGCTCCTGCAAAT
>KV008791.1:8593-22753 GCA_001598015.1 Dorcoceras hygrometricum
TGATTCCGGAGCCGCAATGGTTGTGGGCCCACGGCTAGCTGTATCCCTGAACCATTGAGGGTCACACAAGTACTGGATTCGAGATTCCCGCACGGATACTGAGCTCAATGTGTTGAGTATGAGAAGAGGATTTTGGGGAGTGCGACTTCCTAAAAGTCAACAGGGGTCAAATCGTGATTCCCGACGTTGAGGGGCAAAACGGTTGTTTTGTACTGGGGTTCTGAAAAATGGTTTTTCAGATCATAGTATTCAGTTTTGGAAACTGAGTCGATCGGTCCGATCTGATCGGTGATGGGAGTTACGATGAAGTCACGGTGATAGGGATGAACCGAATGTTCATCCGTTGGGCCGGTCCAAGCCTATTGCTTGTCTACTTAATGTAGACTTAGGAGGCTTTGAACATAACATTGATTACAACTCTTAACCCTAACCCTAGCAAAAAGGTGCCGAGCCGCCGCCGCCGCCTAGCGCCGCTGCCGCCGCTGCCGGAATTTGTTCCGGCCAACTTGACGAGGAGAATCCGTCCACGCCGATCTCGTCAAGCCTTCTAGTGCAGGCTGATGAAGGAGTCTCGCTTCCGGTCATGGACCTGATTGACGTAATCTACCGCCGCCTACCGTGAAGTGCCGGTTTCCCCGCGAAACTGGTCGGAGCCAGGCACGAGTTGCCAGCAAGGTAATCAACTAAAACACCCTATGAATGGTTCATAGCTTTGCATGTTTTGAATTGAATTGATCGTCTCCCGGCCCAATTTTTGTTCTTCCGTTGCCTCGCCGAGAGGCGTGATCCGGATCCGCCACGGTTCCCCAACAATGCGTGAGTGCTAAATGTAAAATTCATATGCGGAAAGCTTAAAGAAATGGACCAGTAGTTTGTTTATGGAAGTTCGGACTTCAATGTCCTACGTCTCCCCTTCTTCCTCCTCGGAAGGTTCCACTAGAAGATTTGATCTATACATCGTGTACAGACCCGATCCTGCAACCAACAGCTGGGAGAACTCCTAGACTCTACCAGCCCTCGGCTGTTACTCACTTGTTTTATGCCTATGTGAGAAAGGCTACAAACACAGAGTTTAACGTCGTCGTGCTTGGACGGGATCTGATTTTGTATTGGGTTTGAGATTCATTCACTATACAATGAATGTGAATGAATCTCTGTGTGTGTGAGATTTACAGTGTAAGCATAACTCTCGAATGAATAAATCTCACACACTAGGGAAAAGCTCTACAAAAGCTAATTAAGATTCAGCAGAATCATCATCTTCTTACTTCAAATCTTCTCCCTTAAATAGCCTCTGTTCAATTCAAGTCCGTTGGACACAAGTTCTTCCCGTTGAAAGATGTTCCTTGTAAGTACCGATAGTGAGTTGTCCTTGTGTCCTTTCTTTTGCAGGCTTTTTGTGTTTTCAACATTCAAACTATGTTCCAACAGCTGATCTATACCAACAGCTGATTATCCCATCAGCTGATTAAGCTCAGCAGTTGACTACTGATTAGTCAACTGCTTCGCTTCTTTGTGTTCAACTACTGATCAACAACTGAATGCTTGCAACGGATGATTTCTTCAACATCTGAAGCAACTTACTGCTGAATCATTCTTCTGCTGAATCGTTCTTCTGTTTATTGCTGATTCATCTTTTGAATTGCTGAATCCATCTTTTCTTCGCGCTACAGCTGGTTCAATATTCTTTCTTTACAACTGCTGATGCGACTGTAGCTCACTGCTGAACATACTGTAGCTTGCGACTGAATTGCCTGTTAAGAGTTAAACGATGTCGCTCTATCTCTTGCGTCTGGATCACTGTAGCTCACGACTGGTACATCAGCTGGTGGTCTAGATGTGCTAGCGACTGGTTGACCAGCTGGTGAAGATATGCTTGCAGCTGGTTCACCAGTCGTTGGTCTTGAAGTGCTTGCGACTGGATATCTCTTTGATGCGCAACGGCTGGTTCTCTTTTAGTTTCACTGTAGCTACCTGCTGGTTTCCCTTAAGAGATGTACCTGCTGGTTATTACCATCGCAAATTCCATCGACTGAACCTTAGCGCGAAGGCAAAACGCTGTCGTATCCATTTATCCAAACGACATCGTTTTGCTATCGCTAACTTTAAGTACCATCGACTGGTTGTACTGTAGCTCACTGCTGATTGTGATGACATCACTGCTGACTTCATCATCGCTGATCCATCTACTGATTCTGCTGACGTCACTGCTGCTGATCCATCTTGTTGTCTGCTGATATTGCTGACGTCATCTTCTCCTTAATGTTCCAGCTGGTTCAAGCTCTCTTAGCGATTATCACAGCTGTTGGTATAATTTGACCTCCGCCTAATTACGAACAACTGACTCAACTTTGGACGTCTCCATTGCTAATCCAGCTGCCGTCTAAGTGATAAATCAAACCAGCTGTGAACTTTATCTTTTCTCCTCATGACTGGACAAATGCTGTTTCATGAAAGTTTTCTTCGATAGCTAACATCTGTACACTAAGTAGAATTGTTAGAAACATATTAACAGGTTTTTTGTAATTCAAAACTTAATCAGGATCTGTTTACACAGATCCATCACACCTACGCTGTCTCATATTCAAGTTAGGCTGCGAAAACAAATACTGCAAACTCTTGTGGTCCGAATACACCACAAACTGCTCGCCATACAGATAGTGGCGCCAAATCTTCAACGCAAATACCACAGCTGCTAGCTCCAAATCATGAACTGGATAACGAGTCTCGTGTGGTTTCAACTGCCGAGAGTCATACGCAATGACTCGTCCATGCTGCATCAACACACAGCCCAATCCATTGAGCGAAGCATCGGAACACACGACGTAACCACCTGAACCAGACGGCAAAGCCAACACAGGTGTAGTGGTCAACTTCTCCTTGAGCAATTGAAAAGCATTCTCGCATTGCTCAGTCCAAACGAACCGCTTGTCCTTCTGAGTCAACTGAGTCATCGGCGTAGCTATACTAGAGAAACGCTCTATAAAACAACGGTAATAGCCAGCCAGACCAAAGAAACTACGAACCTCAGATACATTCCTAGGTCGCTCCCAGTTCAAAACAGCATATACTTTATTGGGATCCACAGAAATGCCATCCGCCGAAATCACATGACCCAAAAACACGATGTGATCTAGCCAGAACTCGCACTTAGAAAACTTGGCATACAGCTGCGAGTCCCTCAACGTCTGAAGAACAACTCTCAAATGCTCCTTATTCTCCAAATGAGTCTTCGAATACACCAAGATGTCATCGATGAATACTATCACGAACTGATCTATAAACTCTCAGAAGACTCGGTTCATCAAATCCATGAAGACTGCAGGAGCATTGGTCAACCCGAAAGGCATTACCAGAAACTCAAAATGCCCGTACCTAGTACGAAAAGAAGTCTTCGCGATATCTTGATCTCTAACTCTCAACTGATGGTACCCTGAACGTAGATCGATTTTCGAATATACAGCAGAACCTTGCAACTGGTCAAACAAATCGTCGATCCTCGGCAACGGGTACTTATTCTTAACAGTAACTTTGTTCAGCTGACGGAAGTCAATGCACATTCTCATTGTGCCATCCTTCTTCTTGACAAACAAGATAGGCGCTCCCCACGACGACATGCTAGGTCTGATAAAACCTTTCTCCAGCAAGTCATCCAGTTGCACCTTGAGCTCTCTCAATTCAGTAGGCGCTAATCGATATGGTGCACGCGAAATCGGAGCTGTGCCAGGCACCAACTCAATGCTAAAGTCAATCTCCCTCCTCGGAGGAAAACCAGGAATCTCCTCCGAAAACACATCAGGAAAATGACGCACCACTGGAACGTCGCTGAGCTGCACATGCGAAGAAGAAGATGCATCCAACGCATAGATCATAAAACCAGCGTTCTCCGTCGACAACAAGCTGAACATCTCCATCGCTGAGACTAGAGGAATTTTCGACTGAGAGTCAGCACCATAGAAATTCCATTTCTCACCGGACTGAGGCCTAAAATGCACGATCCCATGGAAACAATCCACGGAGGCCCTATAACTGGACAACACGTCCATTCCCACTATGCAGTCGAAATCCCACAACATCAGACGAATCAAATTCGCCATCAACACATGCTCACCAAACTTCAGAACGACATCCAACAAAACTTCTTGGGAGAACAGGCTAGCACCTCCAGGAGTAGAAACAGACACCACATCGCGCAAAGAAAAGGTATGCAGACCATGCTCGATCACAAAAGAATCAGCAATAAACGAATGCGATGCGCCAGTGTCAAACAACACTCGTGCATGAAAATCAAAGACAGAACAGTTACCTGCAATCACTCCGCTCGGCGCGCCCTCTGCTTGCTCCCTCGTAATGGCATTCACTTGAGCATGTTGGGGTCCAGAGAAATGCTGCTGAGACGACTGTCCGAAACGCGACGGACCAGGAAACTGAAACGACCTAAACTGCATCTCTCCAACCCTAGGTTGCGAGAACTGAGGGGAACGACCCCTAGACGATCCTCCTCGACCCTGAGGTGGGGCTGCGGCTTGCTGCGATCCGGCCGACGGACACACCCTCGCGAAATGCCCATCCTGACCACAGATATTACAAGAGCCCTGCACACCAACGCACTGAGTTGACGAATGCTTGCCTCCACAGAAGCCACATAACTCTGCCCTAGAACCACTGATATTTGAGCTGCCAGAACCAGAAGAACCAGAACCAGACTTCTTTTGAGATTTGTTTTTCCGAAACTGAGAGACTCACAGCTTTATGCAAAGTTCAGCAAGTGTGAATTCTGGCTAAATAGAGTAATCTTTTTGGGTCATATCATATCTGCAGAATGTATTTCCGTGGATCCTAGTAAGGTCGAAGCAGTTCTTACCTGGGAGCGACCTGAGATCCATAGTTTCTTGGGTTTGGCTGGCTACTATAGACGTTTCATCGAGAAGTTTTCTTTTATAGCCAGGCCGATGACGCAATTGACCCAAAAGGATTGGAGATTTCTGTGGAAGGATGAATGTGAGTCGAGTTTCCAGTTTCTTAAGGAGAAGTTGACTACTGCTCCTGTGTTGGCCTTACCTTCGGGTTCTGGAGGTTTTTTTGTCTGTTCTTATGCTTCTCTGAATTTTTTGGGCTGTGTATTGATGCACAGAGTGATAGCTTATGTGTAGCACCCTAAGTCCACTATTTCATAAAATACCGCATGGAGAAAAAGTGTGCAAGTTTTTTTTTTTTTTTTGTTGGGACTGTTCCAAAGAGATAACCAGCACAAAGATATGTCGATACAATATATGAGATTCGTTTATGGTAATCAAACATATTGCTGGTGAATCAATTTAGAAAGGAATGAACTGGAATACAAAAATGGCAAAGGAATTATTAAAATAGATAACTGAAAATCAGTCTAAATACAATCAAAAGGGAAATTTGACTGATACAATTTCATTCACAAAATCATGGTTTGCAACCGCAAGGAAACGCTAGGTCCACGATAAACAACTCCCCAAATCTGCATCAGCTCTCATCTTCCAGCTTGCCCTGAACAGCTATACCTGTACCCAAGAAAGCTAGTGAGCCTAAGGGCTCAACAAGTAGATCTGGTAATAACAAAGGCATACGGTACAGGCAGAAAATAACTTTAATTGAAAACTGAAAGCTGCAAACAGATATGTTCCAAAACCGATTCAAACTAATAAGCTGGAACTAGAAGCTGGAAAACTGAGATAACAATACTGATCTTGTTAAATGCACGTAAAAACATTTTAAACATAAATTGCGCATGCATAAAAGCACAACAACATTTTAAACATAAGCTCTTTCGTAAACGTTAGTTATGGGAGAAAATCAGATCCCATCACTATTTCTTGATTCATAACTTATGGCTCGGAAATTATACATTAGGCCCTTAACATGACAACTGAATTCAGTATTTAGCATATAGCTCAATATGAAGGGGCAATCTCCATCCGGACGACTGCTTACCTTACTCGTATGTAAGGGCATTTGACACACAGTCAGTTGCTCGCCTTTCCATATGAAAGGGCATCTAACACACAGTCAGTTGCTCATCTTTCCATATGAAAGGGCATCTAACACACAGTCAGTTGCTCACCTTTCGCATATCGACCGTCTGTCATCTTTGCCATAATTCTTAGAGTCTGAAAATTTACTGCTAAAAACAAAATGCTCTTTAAACTGGTTTTCTTGGATTTGAAACATCTCGCAGAAACAATCATGGTTCACTACTTTAAAATTATTTTGACATTTAAAAGCTTACTGGTCGTACAACGGAACTCAACTAAGAAACTTAGAACAATGCGGCTGTAAGAACGAAGAACATATAGCCGAACACTAAACTGAGGAACAATGACATAAGATTTGAAATAATCAAAAATGGATTCGTATCATATCTTTGAAAGAAATGAATTAAGCTTAGAATTAAGGAATTCGTCCAGAATGTATTAAGCTGGATTCAGCTTAGAGACGTAACATAAGCTTAATGATAGAAAATCAGATTTATCTGGAAGAACAGGTCTTTCACAAGAAACAGATCTCTCGGAGAAATCAATGGTTGTTGTCAACAGATATTACTCGGGGTAGTCATACGAAAAGTTACGGTCAACAGAATTGAATCGTAACTATCTGCTGAAATAAATGAACAGTTGGTTGCTGCTGAAAGAAATGAACAGTAGGTTGCTGCTGAAAGAAATGAACCGTAGGTTGCTGCTGAAAGCAATGAACAGTAGGTTCCTGCTGAAAGCAATGAACCGTAGGTTGCTGCTGAAAGCAATGAACCGTAGGTTGCTGCTGAAAGCAATGAACAGTAGGTTGCTGCTGAAAGAAATGAACCATAGGTTGCTGCTGAAAGCAATGAACAGTAGGTTGCTGCTGAAAGAAATGAACCATAGGTTGCTGCTGAAAGCAATGAACAGTAGGTTGCTGCTGAAAGAAATGAACCGTAGGTTGCTGCTGAAAGAAATGAACCGTAGGTTGCTGCTGAAAGAAATGAACCGTAGGTTGCTGCTGAAAGAAATGAACCGTAGGTTGCTGCTGAAAGAAATGAACCGTAGGTTGCTGCTGAAAGAAATGAACCGTAGGTTGCTGCTGAAAGAAATGAACCGTAGGTTGCTGCTGAAAGAAATGAACCGTAGGTTGCTGCTGAAAGAAATGAACCGTAGGTTGCTGCTGAAAGAAATGAACCGTAGGTTGCTGCTGAAAGAAATGAACCGTAGGTTGCTGCTGAAAGAAATGAACCGTAGGTTGCTGCTGAAAGAAATGAACAGTAGGTTGCTGCTAAAAGAAATGAACCATAGGTTGCTGCTGAAATGGTCGCGAACAAGATACAACAGCTGGTCGAACATAAAATGCAACAGCTGGTTTCTAACAAAGAAGCACCTGCTGGTTTCTCGCTAAGAAGCACCTGCTGGTTTCTCGCTAAGAACCACCTGCTGGTTTCTCACTAAGAAGCACCTGCTGGTTTCTCCCTAAGAAGCACCTGCTGGTGTCTCGCTATGAAGCACCTGCTTCGACTCAGACAGATTCTAAACGAACTAACTTCGCTTATCAAATCAAGACTTGCTCCTGATCGAACCAGCGTTGTTTATTCGTTTAAATTCAATGTCCAGAGTCTTCACACCACTTTAGGGCAACAAGAACTTCTCTTGGCTTTCTTCCCTGAACTTTGTACATCCCAGTATTTTGAAAGAAACAACAACAGCTTTGTAAACTCGAATATCTCTAAAAACTGAACTTTTTCTGCCATTTTAAAAGAACAGAGCACTATCTGCGAACCCATAATTTTACAAAACCATTTTTTTTAAAGGAAACGAGCTCAGTTAAACGGAAACCATAACTACACAGGTAAGCATTCAAACTGGAAGGAACAATATTATGCTATCATGGGCACGTCAAAGAACGGAACTAGCTTGCCTGGAAGACGAACAACGGCGTGAACAGACACTCAGGTTGGAACTTCCCACGAGCAATTTGAGCAAATCGGTTTGGTGTTCATCCTAGGAGTTGGGTTGCTTGGCTGGGGCAACTGGTCTAGGGACTTCTGCTTCTTAATAAGCGAAACCTGACGTTTTCTCTTGCGCCTAAACTCCTTCTGAGGATTCTCCTGACTAGATCCTTGACCCGAACATAGCTCACTCCTCTGACTCGATTGCTCTACTAGGCACTCCAACAATTGGGCAATCCTAGCCAAGATACGATTATTGTCACTTGAGTCTGCGTCTCCTGACATACCTGTAGTCTGAACTTAAGCCCAAATCCACGACATACAACAAGAAAGTATTCTGGGAACGTTTAGATTAAATAAATATTTTTTTTTAAAACAGCTGAACATAAAACTTACAAACTGGGGAAAGCGGCTGACGAGAACTGTCCCAGATTGGAGGCAAGTGTTTATCTCAAGGACCGTTGCTCTGATACCAAGTTGTGGCACCCTAGTCCACTATTTCATAAAATACCGCACGGAGAAAAAGTGTGCAAGTTTTTTTTTTTGTTGGGACTGTTACAAAGAGATAACCAGCACAAAGATATGCCGATACAATATATGTCGTTTATGGTAATAAAACATATTGCTGGTGAATCAATTCAGAAAGGAATGAACTGGAATATAAAAATGGCAAAGGAATTATTAAAATAGATAACTGAAAATCAGTCTAAATACAATCAAAAGGGAAATTTGACTGATACAATTTCATTCACAAAATCATGGTTTGCAACCGCAAGGAAACGCTAGGTCCACGATAAACAACTCCCCAAATCTGAATCAGCTCTCATCTTCCAGCTTGCCCCGAACAGCTATACCTGAACCCAAGAAAGCTAGTGAGCCTAAGGGCTCAACAAGTAGATCTGGTAATAACAAAGGCATACGGTACAGGCAGAAAATAACTTTAATTGAAAACTGAAATCTGCAAACAGATATGTTCCAAAACCGATTCAAACGAATAAGCTGGAACTAAAAGCTGGAAAACTTAGATAACAATATTGATCTTGTTAAATGCACGTAAAAACATTTTAAATATAAATTGCGCATGCATAAAAGCACAACAACATTTTAAACATAAGCTCTTTCGTAAACGTTGATTATGGGAGAAAATCAGATCCCATCACTATTTCTTGATTCATAACTTATGGCTCGGAAATTATACATTAGGCCCTTAACATGACAACTGAATTCAGTATTTAAAATATAGCTCAATATGAAGGGGCAATCTCCATCCGGACGACTGCTTACCTTACTCGTACGAAAGGGCATCTGACACACAGTCAGTTGCTCGCCTTTCCATATGAAAGGGCATCTAACACACAGTCAGTTGCTCACCTTTCCCATATCGACCGTCTGTCATCTTTGCCATAATTCTTAGAGTCTGAAAATTTACTGCTAAAAATAAAATGCTCTTTAAACTGCTTTTCTTGGATTTGAAACATCTCGCAGAAACAATCATGGTTCACTACTTTAAAATTATTTTGACATTTAAAAGCTTACTGGGCTTACAGCGGAACTCAACTAAGAAACTTAGAACAATGCGGCTGTAAGAACGAAGAACATATAGCCGAACACTAAACTGAGGAACAATGACATAAGATTTGAAATAATCGAAAATGGATTCGTATCATATCTTTTAAAGAAATGAATTAAGCTTAGAATTAAGGAATTCGTCCAGAATGGATTAAGCTGGATTCAGCTTAGAGACGTAACATAAGCTTAATGATAGAAAATCAGATTTATCTGGAAGAACAGGTCTTTCACAAGAAACAGATCTCTCGGAGAAATCAATGGGTGTTGTCAACAGAGATTACTCGGGGTAGTCATACGAAACGTTACGATCAACAGAATTGAATCGTAACTATCTGCTGAAAGAAATGAACAGTAGGTTGCTGCTGAAAGAAATGAACAGTAGGTTGCTGCTGAAAGAAATGAACCGTAGGTTGCTGCTGAAAGCAATGAACAGTAGGTTGCTGCTGAAAGAAATGAACCGTAGGTTGCTGCTGAAAGCAATGAACAGTAGGTTGCTGCTGAAAGAAATGAACAGTAGGTTGCTGCTGAAAGAAATGAACAGTAGGTTGCTGCTGAAAGAAATGAACAGTAGGTTGCTGCTAAAAGAAATGAACAGTAGGTTGCTGCTGAAAGAAATGAACAGTAGGTTGCTGCTGAAAGAAATGAACAGTAGGTTGCTGCTGAAAGAAATGAACAGTAGGTTGCTGCTGAAAGAAATGAACAGTAGGTTGCTGCTGAAAGAAATGAACAGTAGGTTGCTGCTGAAAGAAATGAACAGTAGGTTGCTGCTGAAAGAAATGAACAGTAGGTTGCTGCTGAAAGAAATGAACAGTAGGTTGCTGCTGAAAGAAATGAACAGTAGGTTGCTGCTAAAAGAAATGAACAGTAGGTTGCTGCTGAAAGAAATGAACAGTAGGTTGCTGCTCCTGATCGAACCAGCGTTGTTTATTCGTTTAAATTCAATGTCCAGAGTCTTCACACCACTTTAGGAAAACAAGAACTTCTCTTGGCTTTCTTCCCTGAACTTTGTACATCCCAGTAGTTTTGAAAGAAACAACAATAGCTCTGTAAACTCAAATATCTCTAAAAACTGAACCTTTCTGCCATTTTAAAAGAACAGAGCACTATCTGCGAACCCATAATTTTACAAAACCTTTTTGAGAGGAAACAAGCTCAGTTAAACGGAAACCATAACTACACAGGTAAGCATTCAAACTGGAAGGAACAATATTATGCTATCATGGGCACGTCAAAGAACGGAACTAGCTTGCCTGGAAGACGAACAACGGCGTGAATAGACACTCAGGTTGGAACTTCCCACGAGCAATTTGAAGCTTCTTAGAAAATTTGCAGAGAAAGTTACGTTTCTCGCTACTCAAAGCAGAGGGTTTTACCCATTTAAAAGAGCTCAATTTTTGAAGCATGGGCGGAAGAACGTACACAGTAAAGAAATGATGGTGTTTGAAATCATTTGGTTTGAAAACCTATCGCCCATACCTTTTTATTTTAAAAGAGATATTTTAATTTAAAACATGTTCTTTAAAAAAAAGAACAATTTAAATTATCACTTCGAATTAACTATTTAAATCCCTTTTTAAAACTCGAATTGTGCTCGGGTTAATCCCTCCCAGAATACTCCGTGAACCGCGTTCTAAATCGAAACTCGAAATCATCACAGATGCAAATTGAAGTGCTGAAGATGCTGAACAATAGCAATCTAACCCCTCTGGGAAAGAAATGAATAATATGTGGACTTACGGATTTTTGGGGCGTTACAATCTACCCTCCTTAAATAAATTTCTTCCTCGAAATTTGCTTACAAAAATAACTTAGAGTAGGGATTAAACATGTCCTCCTCAACTTACGCTTCTCATCACTAACACTAGCTCAGATCCCAATGCCCAATTAACAATCAGGGATCTACTAGTACTTACACTTCTTAGTCAAGGACGTTAGTTGGTCTGCTGCTATGGATCTACCTCTGAATCGACAATATCGAAATTAAAAATTCTTAAGGACTATTGACCTCAACAACACTCTCGGGCACGGCCAGCTCTGAACTATTCTGAGATAACTTCTAAACTGCCAAAGGATTTATGGGGCCTTGCTGTTGTGGGCTGCTTTAGCTTCGGGCAGAACTTAGCAATGTGACCTAGAGTACCACATCTGTAACACCCATCCAGTCCAACTCTACACTGACCATAATGATTCTTGCGACAGCTTGGGCAAATCGGTTTGGTGTTCATCCTAGGAGTTGGGTTGCTTGGCTGGGGCAACTGATCTAGGGACTTCTGCTTCTTAATAAGCGAAACCTGACGTTTTCGCTTGCGCCTAAACTCCTTCTGAGGATTCTCCTGACTAGATCCTTGACCCGAACATAGCTCACTCCTCTGACTCGATTGCTCTACTAGGCACTCCAACAATTGGGCAATCCTAGCCAAGATACGATTATTGTCACTTGATTCTGCGTCTCCTGACATACCTGTAGTCTGAACTTAAGCCCAAATCCACCACATACAACAAGAAAGTATTCTGGGAACGTTTAGATTAAATAAATTTTTTTTTTAAACAGCTGAACATAAAACTTACAAATTGGGAAAGCGGCTGACGAGAACTATCCCAGACTGGAGGCAAGTGTTTATCTCAAGGACCATTGCTCTGATACCAAGTTGTGGCACCCTAGTCCACTATTTAATAAAATACCGCACGGAGAAAAAGTGTGCAAGTTTTTTTTTTTTGTTGGGACTGTTCCAAAGAGATAACCAGCACAAAGATATGCCGATACAATATATGAGATTCGTTTATGGTAATCAAACATATTGCTAGTGAATCAATTCAGAAAGGAATGAACTGGAATATAAAAATGGCAAAGGAATTATTAAAATAGATACCTGAAAATCAGTCTAAATACAATCAAAAGGGAAATTTGACTGATACAATTTCATTCACAAAATCATGGTTTGCAACCGCAAGGAAACGCTAGGTCCACGATAAACAACTCCCCAAATCTGAATCAGCTCTCATCTTCCAGCTTGCCCCGAACAGCTATACCTGTACCCAAGAAAGCTAGTGAGCCTAAGGGCTCAACAAGTAGATCTGGTAATAACAAAGTCATACGGTACAGGCAGAAAATAACTTTAATTGAAAACTGAAAGCTGCAAACAGATATGTTCCAAAACCGATTCAAACTAATAAGCTGGAACTAGAAGCTGGAAAACTGAGATAACAATACTGATCTTGTTAAATGCACGTAAAAACATTTTAAACATAAATTGTGCATGCATAAAAGCACAACAACATTTTAAACATAAGCTCTTTCGTAAACGTTAGTTATGGGAGAAAATCAGATCCCATCACTATTTCTTGATTCATAACTTATGGCTCGGAAATTATAAATTAGGCCCTTAACATGACAACTGAATTCAGTATTTAGCATATAGCTCAATATGAAGGGGCAATCTCCATCCGGACGACTGCTTACCTTACTCGTATGAAAGGGCATCTGACACACAGTCAGTTTCTCGCCTTTCCATATGAAAGGGCATCTCACACAGTCAGTTGCTCACCTTTCCCATATCGACCGTCTGTCATCTTTGCCATAATTCTTAGAGTCTGAAAATTTACTGCTATAAACAAAATGCTCTTTAAACTGCTTTTCTTGGATTTGAAACATCTCGCAGAAACAATCATGGTTCACTACTTTAAAATTATTTTGACATTTAAAAGCTTACTGGGCGTACAGCGGAACTCAACTAAGAAACTTAGAACAATGCGGCTGTAAGAACGAAGAACATATAGCCGAACACTAAACTGAGGAACAATGACATAAGATTTGAAATAATCGAAAATGGATTCGTATCATATCTTTGAAAGAAATGAATTAAGCTTAGAATTAAGGAATTCGTCCAGAATGGATTATGCTGGATTCAGCTTAGAGACGTAACATAAGCTTAATGATAGAAAATCAGATTTATCTGGAAGAACAGGTCTTTCACAAGAAACAGATCTCTCGGAGAAATCAATGGTTGTTGTCAATAGATATTACTCGGGGTAGTCATACGAAAAGTTACTGTGACACCCAAACCCAACGGGGCCACGAGAAATGGGGTAAACAAAATTTTCGAATAAAAGAAGGGCTAAAAGAAAATTTGTTATAAGCTGCATATCTTATAACTCAAAGGAACGAAACACAAAACAAATCAAAGATCAGCAGATACTCAAATGTGCGCGCTACTATTAAAAACTTTTGCGGAAACAGGGTATTTCATATAACTTTGCAATTGCGATTTACAACAGCTGTTATTTGAGATAAATATACAACCATTGCTACTGATTTAATACAGCACATTCTAACCAAAACAATATAACTATGACACGGAAAACGTAGGCCTTGGATAAACACAACGCCACCCATCTGCTGATTCAAGTTCCACCTGCTGTTCCTCCTTCAGCTGTCGTACCTGCACCATTTTAAAAGCTAGTGAGCCTAAAGGCTCAGCAAGTAAAATCTGAGTAGTAACAATTTCAATAAAAGCAGGCAGACATCTATACAATGCATATGTTAAGGAACTTCCATAAACACTGTTCTTTTCGTAAACAGTTCAATAAACATTTCAATGGCAGAAACAGGGGAAGATGGCCCAGTTTCTCATTTCTTTCAATTTCATTTT
>KV008791.1:46634-62531 GCA_001598015.1 Dorcoceras hygrometricum
TTCACATAATTCACAGATTCACATAAGCCAGACTCAAGACTCAGATACTCGCAGGTTATGCTCGAAGCTGTTAAATCACGCTCAATCGTACCTTCAACAGCTGATTCTACCTCAACAGATTCTTACAAAGGCACGGTACAACAACTGAAGAAACTCAGCTTCTTCCTGCTTTCGAAAATTCCAGCAGATACCTCCTGCGAACTCAAATCTGTCACAGGGCCTCACATAAAAGCTTAATTCTCGTTCAATTCTAAAATTCTAAGCATCATAGCCTACGGTCAGAAACTTGCTCTAGTTCTACAAGTCTACCGAAGCTAGAAACAACAAGAAATGCTCACCCAGAAACTCAAACCAGCATAAGAACCAACGAACTTCTCTGTACGAGGACACAGCAACTTCGCACTTCTTCTCCAACGTTGATTTAGGGCTTCAAATGGGTAGCAATCGAAAGAGCAAATCACAGAGATTCTAGCGCCACCAAAATAACTCAAAATAACGGCGGGAAGCGGTGGCAGTCGACGGAGAAAAGTGACGGTGAACAGTAGCTAATCGAGGGTTTGGCTAAGGAGATAGGAAATATCGGGTTCAGAATAATTCTAAGTGTCGATCAATACTTATCTATATATCTCACAAATCCAACAGCTGTTGTTCTCAATTATCCAGACGTTGCTATAGTAGGTACCTTTCGACTGGTACCCACATCTTCTACCACAAAACCAGTCGCAACAACCAGTCGCAACATAAAACTAAAACAATACCAAAACGAAATCGTAGCAACTAATCAAAACGACGCCGCATCTCTCTAGCAGCTGGTGACCAATACTTTCACAACAACTACCAGTCGCAAAGCGCTAAATAATCCAGACGCAAGCGAAACCAGACGTCACATCCAAAACGCTGCGTTTCAACTTATCTAAACGATGTCGTCTCACATCCACGACTGGTTCTTCAAACCAACAGCTGGTCACCCAGTCGCAACCACATTCTCACAACGCAACTACTGCCAGACGCAACACAAGCGCAACTACTGCCAGACGCAAGCTACAGTACCGTTGACCTGTGTTGACTCCTGAATTTTGCTACGACTGATTTCTTTACACTTAGAGAAATTCGACAACTCAAAATCACGCGACTAATCCTTCAAACCTGATTAATCAGAAATTCGAATTTCTCAATCCTCACATTCTCCCCACCTTAAGAGATTTCGTCCTCGAAATCAAAGGCAAACTCAAGGAAAAATTCAATCAATTCATCACAACAACAGAAAGCAAAACAGAAATTCAGCTGATACAACCCAAGAGTTCAAGATAACTGGGTAAATAACAATCAACAACTAGGGAAACACCACCAGAATTCGAGATCTAATACAACATCTATTCAAACAGATGCGGCCACTCACTTTGCATCTTCTCTTCCGGTTCCCAAGTTGCTTCTTCTCTGCCATGCTTGCTCCATTGGACCATCACCAACGGAACTACTTTGTTCCTCAACTGCTTCTCCTTTCTATCAAAAATCTGCACTGGATATTCAACATAACTCAAGGCAGAATCCAGCTCCACTTCATCGGTTCTTAACACATGGGATGGATCTGGCTCATATTTCCTCAACATTGACACATGAAAAGCATCATGCATCGCTGCTAATTCAGCAGGTAGCCTCAATCGATAAGCCAACTGTCCAATCCTCTCAAGAATTTCAAAGGGACCAACGTATCTAGGAGCTAATTTGCCTTTAAATCTTAAGTGCATCACGCTTTTAAAAGGAGAAACTTTCAAGAATACTCTATCGCCAACCTCAAACTCTAACGGTCGATGTCTTCGGTTAGCATAGCTGGTAAATCTATCTTGTGCAGCCTTCATTCTACTTCGAATCAAGTCGATCTGATCTTTCATGTGCTGCACAAATTCAGGGGTAGAAAGCTGTCTCTCACCAACTTCTTCACAACAGATCAGAGATCTGCACTTTCGACCATACAACGCCTCAAATGGATCCATTCCAATAGTCACCTGGTAGCTGTTGTTATACGAAAACTCAACCAAGGACAAAGAATCCTGCCAGCCACCACTGAAATCCATCACCACTGCACGCAGCATATCCTCTAAAGTCTGAATAGTCCGCTCAGACTGACCATCCGTCTGTGGGTGATAGGCTGTACTCATAGCCAATCTCGAACCCATCGCTGCCTGCAAGCTCTTCCAAAATAGGGAAGTGAATCTTGGATCTCTGTCAGACACTATCGAAACAGGAACTCCATTCAATCTAACCACATGGTCGATGTACAGTTTCGCCATTTTCTTCATCGAGCATCTCACATCATACGGAATGAAATGGGCTGACTTCGAAAGTCTATCAATCACCACCCAAACCGCATCACATCCCCTAGGATGCACACTGTACTGACTACAATGCGCTTCATTCATAATGGTTTCCTTCAAATCGATCAAATTCAGAACCACCAACCTTCCTCGAAATATCAGACATACATCAGAGAAACAGAGAAATCATCAGACTGACCACTTCGGGCTTTGATCTTCAACTCATGAACATAAGGATCGGTCCTCTGCGCCTCCCTGATGTCACTCACAATCTGCGGTTCTACTTGAATCGAAGAAACCATAAAGTACTGATCACCCGACTGGAAAAGCCAACCAGAAGTAATCAACTGCTCGTATACTTTAGAGACACTCAAAGACGAAAGCATCGCAGGCTGGGTCTTCCTACTCAAAGCATCTGCTACTGAGTTCATCCGCCCAGGCTGATACAGAATCTCACAGTTAAAGTCCTTGAGCAATTCCATCCATCGTCGTTGTCTCATATTCAAATCAGACTGCGTGAAGATATATTTCAGGCTCTTGTGGTCGGTGTACACCACAAATTCTTCACCATACAGATAATGTCGCCAAATCTTCAAGGCAAACACTATCGCAGCCAACTCCAAATCATGAACAGGGTACCTCGTCTCATGAGGCTTCAACTGTCGAGACTCATAAGCAATCACGTACCCGTTCTGCATCAGCACACATCCCAAACCATTGAGAGAAACATCGGAGCACACTACAAATCCTCCGGATCCAGACGGTAGAACCAAAACAGGAGCAGTAGTCAACTTCTCCTTCAACGTCTTAAAACTGAACTCGCACTCGTCAGTCCAAACAAACTTCTTATCCTTCTGAGTCAACTGAGTCAAAGGCTTGGCTATCGAAGAGAACTTCTTGATAAAACGCCTGTAATAGCCAGCCAATCCCAAGAAGCTGCGGATCTCGGAAACGTTCATAGGTCTCTCCCAGTTAAGAACTGCTTCGACCTTACTCGTATCCACGGAAATCCCTTGTGCCGAAATCACATGACCCAGAAAGATAATCCGATCAAGCCAAAATTCACACTTGCTGAACTTGGCGTACAATTGCGAGTCCCTCAACCTCTGCAACACCAATATGAGATGCTCCTTATGCTCTCTCATGCTCCTCGAGTATACTAGGATGTCATCTATGAAGACGATCATGAACCGATCGATGTACTCGCTAAAGACGCGATTCATCAAGTCCATGAACACAGCTGGGGCATTAGTCAACCCAAACGGCATGACAAGAAACTCATAATGCCCATATCGAGTCCGGAAAGCTGTCTTCGCCACGTCAGCGTCTTTAATCCACAACTGGTGATAACCAGAGCGCAAATCAATCTTCGAGTAAACGACCGATCCCTGCAACTGATCAAACAAGTCATCAATCCTCGACAAAGGATACTTGTTCTTCACCGTCGCTTTGTTCAACTGTCTAAAGTCAACACACATCCTCATAGACCCATCCTTCTTCTTCATGAAAAGAATCGGAGCTCCCCAAGGCGACATACTCAGTCTGATGAAGCCTTTCTCCAAGAGGTCTCTCAACTGATCCTTCAGCTCTTTCAACTCTGCGGGCGCCAACCGATACGGAGCTCTAGAAATCGGGGTGGTACCGGGCACCAACTCTAAGCTGAAATCAATCTCACGTCTTGTAGGGAATCCAGGAATCTCATCTGGAAACACGTTGGGAAACTCTCGTACGATCGAAATATCGCTCAACTCCAATCTCTGCTCTTGGGAAACGTCCAGCGCGTAAATCATGAATCCAACATTATCCAGCGATAGCAGGCTAAACATCTCCATGGCGGACACCATTGGAATCTTCGAGCGCGAATCAGCACCGTAGAACTCCCACTTCTCACCCGAGTCAGGGCGAAATCTCACCTCACCATGAAAACAGTCAACAGTAGCCTTGTAACTAGACAACACGTCCATCCCCAAGATGCAATCAAAATCTCTCATTCCCAAAACAATCAGATTGGAAACCAAAACATGCTCATCAAATCGAAGCACACAATCCAACACCACTTCACGGGACCACAGATTCACACCAGCAGGGGTAGATACGGAAACAACATCACACAATGGGGAAGAACTCAACCCATACTCACAAACAAACATCTCAGAAATAAAAGAGTGTGATGCACCAGTGTCAAATAGAACTCTCGCAGGATAATAAAAAATAAAGCATGTACCTGCGATCATCATACCAGGCGCCTCCTCAGCCTGCTCTCTCGTCAAAGCATTCACCTGAGCCTGCTGCGGAATCTGGAACGGAGTGTGATGCACCAGTGTCAAATAGAACTCTCGCAGGATAATAAAAAATAAAGCATGTACCTGCGATCATCATACCAGGCGCCTCCTCAGCCTGCTCTCTCGTCAAAGCATTCACCTGAGCCTGCTGCGGAATCTGGAACGGAGGTCTCGAAGGTGCTCCAAATCTAGAAGGCTCACGGGGTTGGAATCCAGATCGCTGGGTAGGGGCAGGAAACTGCGGTCTCTGAGAAGAACTACCAGCCAAACCCTGCTGTGAAGGAATCGAAGTCTGACCCCTCAACAAAGGACACACTCTCACAAAGTGTCCTGGCTGTCCGCAGTTACGGCAGGACCTCTGAACTCCACGACACTGCGAAGTCGGATGCCTTCCTCCGCACTCTCCACAAGTCATGCCACTAGAACCGCTGCCAGAACCAGAACTCACAGAACCAGAGGAACTCGAATCCGCCTTCTTCTTAAACTGTTTCCCTCGAGGTCGAAACCTTTGGCGATTCGACTGCTGCTGCTACTGCGACCCCTGAGGAGAATAGAAAGATTGTGACGCATCCTGAACAGGCTGATTGGTGCGTCCAGTAGTCGGCTGAATCGGAGCCTCAACCTCCATCAAACTCTCCTCGATGCCCACTGCTCGGTTCACTGCATCAATATAGGTCGCAGGTGACCCAGAAAAAACCATCCGGTACAAATCAGGCCTCAAGCCTTTCAGGAATTTGTTCCTCTTCGTTCTCTCTTGGTTTGCTACGTGTGGCACATAGACCAAAAGTGCAGAAAACTGTCGGGCATACTCAGCCACTCGCATGCTGCCCTGCCTCAGATTATCGAATTCCCGCTCCGGCTGTTATAAAAAGAATCTGGGGTATACTCCTGTCTAAACGCCTCACAGAAGCTCTCCCAGGTGATCACAGCCCCACTATCACGAAGGATACGAGAAGTACCTCTCCACCAGTGCTGTTCATTGTCTCTCAGCTGCAACACCGCCAGCTTCAGTCTCTTCTCGGGAGAGTACTCCAGAGTATCAAACAACTCCTCCATCTGAGCTAACCAAGCCTCAACCATCGCACCACGACAGCATCTAAACAAATCTAGAGGTAAGATCTCACAGCAGATATATCACATAGACAGATAAAAGATCACATAAGTCACAGAGTCAATCAAAATCAAATCAAAACTCTGTGCCTAGATTCGAGTGTGATCAAAGGAAATCGAGCTTATCCCAGTTTAAGCTCTGATACCAAAAATATCAGGCCCCATATAATTACTCAAGATAATAGCACAATTAAGCACATAATCACGGAAGCGTAAAAATTGGGCTTAAAAATTTTCGAAATAATTTAGGCCTGAACTTAAAATCATACATTCAAAATATTCATAATTCAAAATATGAGTTGACTCAGACCCATACCAATCAGATAACCACAATAAATCTCAATTCTAATACAGATCCCCAATACATAGTAACACGGGGCATCCCCCGGTTCAATACATAAATATATAACTGGGACTCAAGGGAACGGGGATCGACCAGCTGAACCTCCACTCTGTCCAGCTTGGTTACCTGAAGATCCTGCAAATGGGTAACACAGACCCAAACAAAACAAAGCAGGAAAACAAATACGAGGGCAAGCCTCAGTACGAGGAGCTCTAAATAAACAGCAACTCAAAAGCATGCAGTATCTAAAGTCATGAGATGCATGAGGCTGTCAAGAGAAATCGGATATCAAGACCAGTAAATCAACTGGCAATCAAATCTGTCGAGCCTCTATACCACGCACAGCAAGTCAGCCGGTGAAAATCATAGGTCCATGATATTCAGGGCCCGTCAGCCCATCACAGCTCGGTAGTAGACGTTCGAATCCGGCAGTCACCACTCCGATGATAGCGTTGGACTATTCAGGCACAACACATCAGTTGGCCAGTCACAACGTGGCTCAAATCTCGGGTCATCAATCAATAAAACTGGCTCAAGATGTATGCATGAATGCCAAGAAATTCATATCTGATTTCTACATGCATAAAATATGTAAACAGCACATACAAATCAGTAATTCAGGCAGTTCACATAATTCACAGATTCACATAAGCCAGACTCAAGACTCAGATACTCGCAGGTTATGCTTGAAGCTGTTAAATCACGCTCAATCATACCTTCAACAGCTGATTCTACCTCAACAGATTCTTACAAAGGCACGGTACAACAACTGAAGCAACTCAGCTTCTTCCTGCTGTCGAAAATTCCAGCAGATACCTCCTGCGAACTCAAATCTGTCACAGGGCCTCACATAAAAGCTTAATTCTCGTTCAATTCTAAAATTCTAAGCATCATAGCCTACGGTCAGAACCTTGCTCTAGTTCTACAAGTCTACCGAAGCTAGAAACAACAAGAAATGCTCACCCAGAAACTCAAACCAGCAGAAGAACCAACGAACTTCTCTATACTAGGACACAGCAACTTCGCACTTCTTCTCCAACGTTGATTTAGGGCTTCAAATGGGTATCAATCGAAAGAGCAAATCACAGAGATTCCAACGCCACCAAAATCACTCAAAATAACGGCGGGAAGCGGCGGCAGTCTACGGAGAAAAGTCACGGTGAACAGTAGCTAATCGAGGGTTTGGCTAAGGATATAAGAAATATCGGGTTCAGAATAATTCTAAGTGTCGATCAACACTTATCTATATATCTCACAAATCCAACAGCTGTTGTTCTCAATTATCCAGACGTTGCTATAGTAGGTACCTTTCGACTGGTACCCACATCTTCTACCACAAAACCAGTCGCAACAACCAGTCGCAACATAAAACTAAAACAATACCAAAACAACATTGTAGCAACTAATCAAAACGATGCCGCATCTCTCCAGCAGCTGGTGACCAATACTTTCGCAACAACTACCAGTCGCAAAGCGCTAAATAATCCAGAAGCAAGAGAAACCAGACGCCACATCCAAAACGCTGCGTTTCAACTTATCTAAACGATGTCGTCTCACATCCACGACTGGTTCTTCAAACCATCAGCTGGTCACCCGGTCGCAACCACATTCTCACAACGCACCTACTGCCAGACGCAACACAAGCGCAACTACTGCCAGACGCAAGCTACAGTACCGTTGACCTGTGTTGACTCCTGAATTTTGCTACGACTGATTTCTTTACACTTAGAGAAATTCGACAACTCAAAATCAAGCGACTAATCCTTCAAAACTGATTAATCACAAATTCGAATTTCTCAATCCTCACAGCAATGAATAGCAAAAGATATAATGCTAATGCTATGCATGAGGGACAATGCAACAGCCGAAGGCTACAACCAAGAAAGGGAGCCAAAGAATTTAACAGCTGACAACAGATTCTGCGAAGAATGGTTAGTGGCCACTGGTGTGTGTACAAGCACACGGGAATTACCCGCTCATCTTTACACCACACCTGAATACCAGATGCATCAACAACTCAACCTGCTGTTGCCCAACCCATGAACTGTGGTAGTTAACCACTCGGCGCATGAGGGCTAACAGACCAGCAGGGAGATGAGAGTGTGGTATTGCCGCTCGCCCTCGCATCCTGGTAAGAAAACATAGCAACAACAAAGCACGGCTACAACAGCTGAAATGAAAATGATCATGCATATGCAGTGCAACAGCTGAACAGTATATAAAACAACAAGCAATGCACACACAGCAATCAAACATAATATCCATGCCAATTCCAGCCGTAATATAAGCTCAACATCCGTACCTCACCAGCTTCTGAGCTATAATTACCACACACAGCTGCTACAATCAAGTCCGAGCAACACAGATCTGTCACCTGCTATATCAACACAAGCCACTGCTCAAAAGCCGAAACGTAAAATAACAGCAGCTGGGAGCTACAACTCCACCAGCACTCATCTACCTTCCTAACTCAACGGAAAGCTCTAACAAAGCTTAAAGGTAGCATCTTTACTTACCCCAACGAAACTACTGGCACGGCAGGGAACGCTTATGCTAGAAAACTACACAAGGGAGGTGTCTTAGCGATCCTGGGATCCTCTTCCAGCTCCTCCAAAGCTTTCTAAAGAGGTATAGAACGAAGCACCTTAGCGATAGGAGTCCAACGCTTCTTAAATACACTACTCAAACAGCAGATAGAAACAGGAACAGATCCACCGATAAAATCAGTTGTCACAACTAATATTCCCAACCAGCAGCTGAGATCTCGCATCAGCTTTTGCCCTTCGCTAATATATTAACCAGCAGTTGAATCTTTCAAACAACGCTAAAGCTAAACGGCGTCGCACCAACTTAACCAAACGACGTCGCAGAGGAACACGTCACCTTGCTACCAACAGCTGATTCACAAACCAGCAGTCACACGCATGAGATCTCTCAACAGCTGATGTCTATCATAACCAACAGCTGATACAAAGCGCTCCACTCAAAACGCCGTCGTTCCAACTTATCTAAACGACGTAGTTTCGCTATCCGCTACGAAACACGCTAACGAAACCAACAGCTGGTTCCTGCTCACAAAACGTCGTTGCTTCAGAGTCCCTCAGCGCTCTCTGCTGATCATCGCAACTAACATACCAACAGCTGATCACTCGCAACAGCTGGTCTCTCGCAACAGCTGGATACGCGCTAATACACCAACGTCTGGAATCCACGTCAGCATTGCTGCTGCTTCCTACCAACACGCAACGTCTGAAATATCAACAACTGACGCGATAACTCAACGGCTGATCCTACTACTATTGTTGCTGATTCCCACACTTAAGCAAAATCGATGTCTACGCCAAGCACATCGACCAACAGTTGATCCAAACCCGACCAACACCTAATTGCGAAAACACAGATCTCACAGATCCATTAATAGGCTAACCTTTAAAAAGTCTGCAACCCAACACATGGTTGGAGGAGAGTCGGAGATCGAGTAGTCTAATGTCTCAACAAGATTTGATTCCCTTTTTGGGTTATTTATATTTATATATATATATAGGGTTGGTCCATTAATAAGCTAACTTTTTTTAAAAAAAACTAATGCAACCCAAGACATTATTGGAGGAGGTCGGAGATCGAGTAGTCGAATGTCTCAACAAGATTTGATTCCCTTTTTGGGTTATTTACATTTGTATATATATATATATGTAACATCCCGAAATTCGGATTACGTAGAAATGAGTGCATGACTAGGGGGAAAACTTTATGTTAGCATGATTTGCATGTCACTTATGTGTTTAAATGATGATTTTATGCTTTACGTGTGCATGTCACTTTACGGTACGGTTTGAGATCAGTAAGCGGGGACGAGTCCGGAGACGACCAAATGGAAAATATTTAAATGTTTTAGCCCTTAGACATATTTTAAAGCAAAATATTTTTATTTTATGCACAATTTCCAAGAAAATGAGATTTTATCCACGGTTACAGAGGGGGACCCGTTTTTCGCCTATACGGGCCATTTTTATGACTTTTACTACACTTTTAAATTTGAGAGGCCCTATATTACGAAAATTAAAGGCATATTTTAAAGCAAAATATTTTTATTTTATGCACAATTTCCAAGAAAATGAGATTTTATCCACGGTTACAGAGGGGGACCCGTTTTTCGCCTATACGGGCCATTTTTATGACTTTTACTACACTTTTAAATTTGAGAGGCCCTATATTACGAAAATTAAAGGCTTAAAGTCTGAATTTTAAATGTTTTAAGCCTTTTTAATTAAGAGGATGGGCTAGTATATTAATGGGCTTATATTTCTTTAAATAAAACAAGTTAGAAGGGCTTTTTAGTACATTTTTTCATACACCCTCCACCTAAACTCGAAAATTACCCTAGCCTCTCCTCTCATCAGCCAACTTCAGCCTCCATCCTCCCCAAGGTTACCAAACTCTTGCAAGTTTTGGAGTGAAACTCTAAGGTGTGGTCTTCTCCATTGTCCTCCGCTCTGGTATCACGTATTTTCGCTTCCCTATCGATCAAGGCATGTTATATTCTTCCTTTTCTCACCATATAGATCATATTACACTGTTTTTACAAATATTATGCATGGAAATTTCGTGTATTCTTCAGATCTCAAAGTTCATGTTCATGATCATGCATGTATTCTTATGGCACCTCACGGTTTTGATCATTTTTGCATTGCTTCGGTTGATGGGCTGCTTGAGTGATATTGGCTCGATTTAGGTGGTTCATGTTGGTCCTAGGAGTGGCTTTTAGTGGTTCGTAGTGGAGATTTAAGGGTCGAACCATTGGCTTGAAGATTCACACCGTGCAGTGTGTGTAATCTGCATGCGCTATGCGCCTGATTCCCAGGCTTCGTGCGTCCAGTAGCGTTCATGGTTTTGGCCAAGGTTGGTCTTGTTAGAAACGCCTGGACCTGGGGGTGGTTCAGCAGGAAGGGCTCCTGCAGTGGTGGCCTGATCAGGGAGAACGAATGAGAAGACCAGTAGGTGGTCGCGCGGCGTGCAGTATGGCTGGTGCGTCCACTTGCAGCGACCATTTCTCCCTGGTTAGGTCACGGTTTGAGGCAAGGTCGGTCACGTTAGAACCGCCTGGACCTGGGGGTGGTCCATCAGGAAGGGCTTTGGCAGTGGTGGCCGGATCAGGGAGAACGAATGCAAAAAACGGAGACTAGTCGCAGCGGCAGCTTGTGCAGGAGAGTGTATTTTAGGTTTAGGGTTGAGTGTTTGGTTTGGGCCGGTTCGTTTGGGCCGATGGGTCGGTTCAATCGGGCCGGGTCGAGTGGTTTAAGTGTCGAGTCAATATTTTATGTTCGGTCCGAGTTATTTTATTTTTGGGTCGGGTAATTTTATTTTTAAAGTCTGAGTCACTTTTACCGGGTCAAGTCAACTTTTTAAGTTAAAATTTAGTTTTTGGTCAAATGACTTCGGGTCAATGATTTTAAGTCAAAATCTATTTTTAAGTTGCTGGAATTTTACATAAAATGGGTTTTTAGCCAAATTAGTGGATTTTGGGTTTGTCCTTAGTTGTTGGGCCACGATGAGTTGGGCTTAGTATGGTTTTAAGTTTGAGTAGTGGATTTGGGTTTAGAATTAGTGGGCCAGTCGCTTGAACCAGTCCTTGATCGGGCCGAGAAAATAATGCATAGGCCCATGAATATACATTTTAATTTTATATGTATCATGTTATGTATTTTAAGTATGTAATGTTTTAAGAAAATTGAAATATATTGATGGACCAAGATTTTAAGTTGCATGATTTTTATGAAACGCATGCATCATGAAAGTTTAAGTTATGTTAAGGCATGAATGAAAATAGTTTTGAGGGATTGAAGTGTTTTGGGGCAAAGTAATGATGGGTGTTAGCCGGATAGCCGGGCCCGGGGATCCCCTGTTAATGTATAATGATAATGAGCTTATGGATCCTCGTGTGACATCGGGGTGAAGTGGCAGCATAGAGGTGTGACACATAGAGATCCCGAGGTAAGGTCGGGTGAACCACATCGCCACGTACGTTGGTTTATAGATTGATCAATCGAATTTAATGGCTCTCACTTCATGGATACGACTCACATGTTCTTTTAAGTTATGTTATGTTTATGCTATGCCTTAACATATATGTTATAATGACTTATGTACGAGTACAGTATGATTTAACGTTTTAAGATCTTTTAAGCACGCATGTCATGAAAATTATATGCATATCCTTATGTGCTTGTATGTGATTTTATTATATGTACTTTGTTATTAGCGGATATAGCATGATGGGCCTTTCGGCTCACTAGGTTTATGGTGCAGGTGAGCATGATGATGTTGTTGAGATTACTCCGACCGACGGTGAGGACGTCTGATGCTCCGCTGCGGCTGTTACCCCGTGACCGCCTAGTTATTTTATGCCTTTGTTTTTAAACATGTTCAGTTTTCTGCAAACAGTTTTTGAATACTCTGATTTTTATGTTAGCTTGTGAGACGTGGATTGAGCATTTTTGCAGTCGTTTTAACGAATGTTGAGATGTTATTTTTAATGCTTAAGTTATGGTTTTTATTTATACCTTTCATTGTAATATTCCACGTCAGCTTTCAAAAAAAAAAATTTAGAGGTTTAGTATGTTTCAACATGGTATCAGAGCGGTGGTTCTGGTGGGGTACTAGCCTGCTGCATGGAGCTCGGAAGTCGCACTGCCAGTCTGTGAGTTTTATTTTAGTATTTATGTTTATGTTTGCATACTGCATGTTTTAGCCTTGCAAGAGTTTTGGCCTTAGGGTTTTAAAACTTAGACTCTTAGTTATGCACTGAGATTTACGTGATAAGGTTTTGGTGTGCATGATGCCTCCCAGACGTGATATCGGTACGTAACTTAATTTCGGGGATGAAATTTCTATAAGGGGGGAGATTGTAACATCCCGAAATTCGGATTACGTAGAAATGAGTGCATGACTAGGGGGAAAACTTTATGTTAGCATGATTTGCATGTCATTTATGTGTTTACATGATGATTTTATGCTTTACGTGTGCATGTCACTTTACGGTACGGTTTGAGATCGGTAAGCGGGGACGAGTCCGGAGACGACCAAACGGAAAATATTTAAATGTTTTAGCCCTTAGACATATTTTCAAGCGAAATATTTTTATTTTATGCACAATTTCCAAGAAAATGAGATTTTATCCACGGTTACCGAGGGGGACCCGTTTTTCGCCTATACGGGCCATTTTTATGACTTTTACTACACTTTTAAATTTGAGAGGCCCTATATTACGAAAATTAAAGGCTTAAAGTCTGAATTTTAAATGTTTTAAGCCTTTTTAATTAAGAGGATGGGCTAGTGTATTAATGGGCTTTTATTTCTTTAAATAAAACAAGGTAGAAGGGCTTTTTAGTACATTTTTTCATACACCCTCCACCTAAACTCGAAAATTACCCTAGCCTCTCCTCTCATCAGCCAACTTCAGCCTCCATCCTCCCCAAGGTGACCAAACTCTTGCAAGTTTTGTAGTGAAACTCTAAGGTGTGGTCTTCTCCATTGTCCTCCGCTGTGGTATCACGTATTTTCGCTTCCCTATCGATAAAGGCATGTTATATTCTTCCTTTTCTCACCATATAGATCACATTACACTGTTTTTACAAAGATTATGCATGGAAATTTTGTGTATGCTTCAGATCTCAAAGTTCATGTTCATGATCATGCATGTATTCTTATGGCACCTCACGGTTTTGATCCTTTTTGCATGGCTTCGGTTGATGGGCTGCTTGAGTGATATTGTCTCGATGTTAGGTGGTTCATGGTGGTCCTAGGAGTGGCTTTTAGTGGTTCGTAGTGGAGATTTAAGGGTCGAACCGTTGGCTTGAAGATTCACACCGTGCAGTGTGTGTAATCTGCATGCGCGATGCGCCTGATTCCCAGGCTTCGTGAGTCCAGTAGCATCCATGGTTTGGGACAAGGTTGGTCTTGCTAGACCCGCCTGGACCTGGGGGTGGTCCAGCCAGAAGGGTTCCGGCAGTGGTGGCCGGATCAGGGAGAACGAATGAGAATACCAGCAGGTGGTCGCGCGGCGCATAGTATGGCTGGTGCGTCCATTTGCAGCGACCATTTCTCCCAGGTTAGGTCACAGTTTGAAGCAAGGTCGGTCACGTTAGAACCGCCTAGACCTGGGTGTGGTCCGGCAGGAAGGGCTCCAGCATTGGTGGCCGGATCAGGGAGAACAAATGCAAAAACCGGAGACTGGTCGCGGCGGCAGCTTGTGCAGGAGAGTGTATTTTAGGTTTAGGGTTGAGTGTTTGGTTTGGGCCGGTTCGTTTGGGCCGATGGGTCGGTTAAATTGGGCCGGGTCTAGTGGTTTAAGTTTCGAGTCAATATTTTGAGTTCGGTTCGAGTTATTTTATTTTTGGGCCGGGTAATTTTATTTTTAAAGTCCGAGTCACTTTTACCGGGTCAAGTCAACTTTTTAAGTTAAAATTTAGTTTTTGGTCAAATGACTTCGGGTCAATGATTTTAAGTCAAAATCTATTTTTAAGTTGCTGGAATTTGAATTAAAATGGGTTTTTAGCCAAATTAGCGGATTTTGGGCTGATATTTATTTTAATGAGTTTTAAGCCTATTTTAACGATGTTGGTGTTGGGGAACCGTGGCGGATCCGGATCACGCCTCCCGGTGAGGCAGCGGAAGAACAAAAGGCCGAGAGACGATCAATACAATTCAGAGATTAGATATGCTATGATCATTCATAGGGTGTTTCTCGGGGTTACCTTTCTGGCAACTCGTGCCTGGCTCCGACCAGTTTCACGAGGAAACCGGCACTTCACGGTAGGCGGCGGTAGATTACGTCAATCAGGTCCACGACCGGAAGCGAGACTCCTTCGTCAGCCTGCACTATAAGGCCTGACGAGATCGGCGCGGACGGATTCTCCTCGTCAAGTTGGCCGGAACAAATTCCGGCGAACGTCGGCGGCGGCGGCGGCGACGTGAGGAGAGGAAGGGAGGCGGCGCTTATTGCTAGGTTTAGGGTTTAGTTGTATCAAGTGTTATGAGTTAATTAAGTCTAAGTCTACCTTAAGTAGACTTGATGATGGAATTGGACCGGCCCAACGGGCCCGGGTCCAACGGATGAACATTCGGTTCATCCCCATCACCGTGACTTCATCGTAACTCCGATCGCCGATCAGATCGGACCGATCGACTCAGTTTCCAAAACTGAATACTATGATCTGAAAAACCATTTTTCAAAACCCCAATGCAAAATGACCGTTTTGCCCCTCAACAGCGGAAATCACGATTTGACCCCTGTTGACTTTTAGGAAGTCGCACTTCCCAAAATCCTCTTCTCATGCTCAACACATTGAGCTGAGTATCCGTGAGGGAATCTTGAATCCAGTACTTGTGTGACCCTCAATGGTTCAGGGATACAGCCAGCCGTGGGCCCACAACCATTGTGGCTACGGAATCACAATTCCGGACTTGCCCAACGGATCATGGTAAGAGCGTCTAGCAACATCGCCCCATGATCCCCTAGGTATCATTGATAGTGCCTGCAAGAACCAGTTGGTCGTGGTTAGCGTACAGTACGGTCCTTTCAATCCATATATCCCGATCAGATCAACGACCATTGGTAAATCGAGAGTCGCTATAGATCCGATAGCTATGCATACATCTTTGAGATCGAATAGTGACATCACGAGTGTAACTAGGTAAACACATTTACCTAAAACACTTCTAGTACTCTGGCCAGAGATTTATACACTATTATCCCCTCAGATAGCATAGGATATCCACGCATGTCTGCGAGCGGTGAATCCTCGACAACGATGCATCAACTCCTACATGCATCGGGGTCTCACCCAAT
>KV008791.1:89370-119306 GCA_001598015.1 Dorcoceras hygrometricum
TTTGATGCCCCCCATTAGTAGCTCGGGATCCGAGGACCATCTACATCATCAAGGACGAAAGCAATCAAGAGGCGCGCATAGAGCTCGGAGATCGGGATACGCGCATAGAGCTCGGGGATCGGGATTTTAACCGAGGCCCGGCCACACGCTCGGGAATCGCCCGAGCTCCTTCATTATGGAAAAAAGAGGAGACAATATAAGTTCGAGGCCTCTCCCGAAGACCTCAACCCGAGGTGTTAAAGCACTTCCGCAAAAGGCGGAGAACGTGGGCCGTATTATGCGGGAGACGTGCGCACGACCTCACCCACGTCTCGACAGAACGTGCCAACGAATCGATTCATCTGCCTAGCCCCTCTATAAATACCCCCAGGTTTGTTCTCTTACGATCATTCACTCATTATTGCACTCTCTCGCACACAGCTTCTATTCCTCTCATTTTACTCTCGTGCACGGCTGACTTAAGCATCGGAGGGGCTTCGTCGGACACATCTCTGGCGCCCTTTGACAAGTGTTCGTTGGTTGCAGGAATACGCGCACACTCTCCAATCCCCGACGCCCGACGTCCCCTAGGTCCTCGACGTGGTAACAGCTCGTCGGCTGAACTATTCGGCTACATCAATATTTGTTATGATGACTTATGTACGAGTACAGTATGATTTAACGTTTTAAGATCTTTTAAGCACGCATGTCATGAAAATTATATTCATATCCTTATGTGCTTGTATGTGATTTTATTATATGTACTTTGTTATTAGCGGATATAGCATGCTGGGCCTTTAGGCTCACTAGGTTTATATAGTGCAGGTGAGCATGATGATGAGATTACTCCGACCGACGGTGAGGACGTCTGATGCTCCGCTGCGGCGGTTACCCCGTGACCGCCTAGTTATTTTATGCCTTTGTTTTTAAACATGTTCAGTTTTTCGCAAACAGTTTTTGAATACTCTGATTTTTATGTTAGCTTGTGAGACGTGGATTGAGGAGCATTTTTGCAGTCGTTTTAACGAATTTGAGATGTTATTTTTAATGCTTAAGTTATGGTTTTTATTTATAGCTTTCATTACAGTATATTTCACGTCGGCTTTAAAAAAAAAAAAAATTTTAGAGGTTTAGTATGTTTCATTCCAACTCTTTTCTAGTATATAAATAACACACTATTTACAGCTACTTCCTCCCAAATTATTCATTCTCGTCTTTGTGATTGATTCCCGGAGTACTCTTCAACACTGAACTCGTTCACGCATATGCGGCAGCGTCACCATACCATCACCTCTTCACTCTAGGGTTTTGAGTTTCCTGTAAAACCCTGAACATTTCACCATGTATAAACCGGAAGGTTTTGCCGCTGCCGATTCCCGCCAGCAGCCGCCTCATGGTCGGTATGGATTCTCTCAACTGAAGGATAACCCGCCTTTTAGTCGCCCACCGCACCAGCAGAAGGGAAGGGAGAGTATTTTTTCCCATCACTACCGCGATCGGCCCTTGGGTTCTTTTCCAACCCGTCCCAACTTCATCGTCCAGCTTAGAACGGACAGTCCGCGCATGATGAAAGACGCTGAAACCCGAAAAATTGTTCAGAAAATTACGTACCAGCCGCAGAAATTTAATGTTCTTTTGTCTCCTCGTATTGCGGGAACGCTTCTGTACGAGCAGTGGAGTGAGACGTTGGAGACTGTTGTTCTGTTGTGGGAGATGAAATTGAATGGAAACGAGCATAATTTTTTGCCTCGGCTTGTTTGTAATATTGATCTGCCTTCTGATAAGGCGGAACTGAACAATCGATTGAGACCATTTTTTTTGGAGAAATTGAAGGGATTCTTGGAGGGGGACTTGGTGCAGAAATGGATGAAGAAACTCCGGGATGTGGAGCATGAGGCTAAGAATGTTTCTGACATCTTGCGTCAGCATTGTAACATTCGTAGTTTTAATGAGTTGCTTAGGAAAAAGAAAGTATTGGAAGATGAAAGGGATTTGATCTTCAAGAGGGTGCAGGAGTTTAAGAGTGGTGTTAAGAGCATCATCAGTTATTTGGATGATGGGAAAAACGAAGAAGAGTGCGATGTTCCTATCTTTAACTTTTCGGATGGAGAGATTGAGTGGGGGAGGATTTACAGGTTGATGATGAGAGAATGCCAGAGGCTTGATGATGGACTGCCAATTTACGCCCATCGAAAGGACATCCTGAGGCAGATACAGAGCCAACAGGTAGCTTTAGCATAGAGTAATGAGTTTTATTTGATCGTTTACCCTCTTTCCTGCATTTACATTAGAATCTTTTATTCTAATGTTTGTATGTGCTTTCCATTGCCTTGCCATTCATTGTCGTAAAGGTAAAAGATAAATAACTATGTTAATAAACAATTTAGACGAGATAATTATGGGCTCCACTTAGTTACTTAGGAATGATGAAAAATTGCCTCTTGGCTGCAACTACATTCGGTTCATAACAGTTTTCCAACAATATTGAAAAGTCGGAATTGTGGTGTTAATAATTCAAAAAATATGTTACTTCTTAGGTAGTGGTGCGTGAGATACGTAAAATGCTCTTCGTAGAAACAATTTTCAGATCGTATCTGTTCATATCTGGAATTTCATTACCTTCTAAAGTTGGTGAATCAGTTTGACTACACAGCTGCCAGTGTGAAATGCCTGTTCAATTTCAATATTTTAATTTCTTTTACATATTATGGTATCATGCGATTACAATAGACTTAATTTCTTTCACTTTCCTGCTTTCCGTTGAAACTTTTTATTTGTGGGTATGCATTCATATCCTCGCATGAGCAAAATTTCTTGTTTGGATTGTCTTAAGTTTGCCTGGAAATGCTTTTTCATGTAAAAAACAGAGAGCTGCAGTATGATGCCACCTTGTATGGTTGCTGTTATATGCTGCGTTCTTCTTGCTCTTGCAATGAAATTTGTAGCAAAAATCATATGTGACCACCACATTGTGGAATATAAATTTTCGTGAATAGTCATATATCTTTCTATTTATTTGGATTGCTATGTCATAGATCACTGTACTTGTTGGGGAGACTGGTTCGGGAAAGAGCACACAGTTGGTGCAGTTTATTGCCGATTCTTCAGTTTCTAGCCATGAGACGATTGTTTGCACTCAGCCCCGCAAACTTGCAGCAATCTCGTTAGCGGAAAGAGTTAAAGTGGAATGCCATGGTTGTTATAAAGATACTTCAGTTGATTACTATCTTTCACGTTCATCTTCTCAGGCGTTTGATTCGAAAGTCATTTTTATGACTGACAATTGCCTGTTGCAGCATTACATGAGTGATGAGCAATTATCTAAGGTATCATGTGTTCTTGTTGATGAGGCTCATGAGAGAAGCCTAAACACAGATCTACTTCTGGCATTGCTAAAAAATTTACTGGGTCGTAGACATGATCTTAGGCTTATCATTATGTCTGCAACTGCAGATGCCAACCAGTTCGCAAGTTACTTTTTTGGTTCTAAAGCATTTCATATGCCTGGCAGAAGCTTTCCTGTTGATGTTAAATATGTACCATGTGAATATGAAGGATTAATTGCTTCCAAATCTGTTCCATCATATGTTTCTGATGTTATGAGAATTGTAACTCGAATCAACAAAACTGAGAAGGATGGAACTATCCTTGCCTTCTTGACCTCGCAGATGGAAGTTGAATGGGCTTGTGAGAAGTTCCAAGACTCCTCGGCAATTGCCTTACCTTTGCATGGAAAACTTTCTCATGAGGAGCAACATCGAGTGTTTCTTACCTACCCTGGGAAAAGAAAAGTTATATTCACCACAAATGTTGCTGAGACATCATTGACGATTCCAGGTGTCAGGTATGTTGTTGATTCTGGGTTCGTAAAAGAGAGTAGATTTGAGCCCGCTAGTGGAATGAATGTTTTAAGGGTTTGCAAAATCAGCCAGAGCTCTGCCAAGCAACGTGCTGGTCGTGCTGGAAGAACAGAACCGGGGACGTGTTATAGACTTTACACAGAGAATGACTTTGAGTCAATGCTGCCTTATCAGGAGCCGGAAATTCGTATGGTCCATCTTGGTGTTGCTGTTTTAAGGATTCTTGCTTTGGGCATCAAGAATGTCCAGGAATTTGATTTTGTTGATGCTCCTAGTCCCAGTGCCATAGATATGGCAGTCAGAAGCCTTATTCAGTTAGGAGCTGTCACAGAAATAAATGATGCTCGTGAATTAACTGTTGAAGGGGCTGAGATGGTGAAATTGGGTATTGAACCTCGTCTTTGTAAATTAATCCTACAATGCTTCCGACATGGATTGCGCAGGGAGGGTCTTGTTCTTGCTGCAGTAATGGCCAATTCTAGTAGCATATTTTGCAGGGTTGGCTCGGACGAAGACAAGTTGAAATCTGATCGCCTGAAAGTGAAATTTTGCCATCCTGATGGTGACCTCTTCACTTTGCTTGCTGTTTTCAAAGAGTGGGAAGCTTTGCCTCGAGAAAAGAAAAATACTTGGTGTTGGGAAAACAGCATCAATGCAAAGTCCATGAAGAGATGCCAGGATACTGTCCAAGATCTGGAGGCATGCCTAAAGAATGAACTTAATCTTATTGTGCCAAGTTACTGGCTTTGGGATCCCCAAATGAACACTGAACAAAATGGAATATTGAAAAATGTTATACTCTCTTCCCTGGCAGAAAACGTGGCTATGTACTCTGGATATGATCAGCTTGGTTATCAAGTGGCATTAACTGGGAAACATGTCCAACTTCACCCTTCATGCTCGTTGCTGAATTTCGGTCAGAGGCCACCTTGGGTAGTTTTTGGTGAAATCCTGTCATCATCCAAAGAATATCTGGTTTGTGTTACTGCATGCGATTTTAAATGTTTGTCAACCCTTTCTCCTACTCCACTCTTTGATTTTATTAAGATGGACAATCATCAGCTACAAAAGAGGATTTTATCAGGGTTCGGAAGTGTACTACTGAAAAGGTTCTGCGGGAAATGGAATAGCAATGTGCGGCATCTTGTTTCATGTGTCAGAGCTTCTTGTTCAGATGAGCGGATAGGTATTGAAGTTAATGTTGAATATAATGAGATACATCTGTTTGCTTGTTCACAAGACATGGAGACTCTGTGTGATTCAGTGATTAATGCATTGGAATATCAAAGAAAGTTGTTGCAGAATGAATGCTTGGAGAAATGCTTGTATAATGGAGGAACCAAAGTCTTGCCGTCGTTCGCTCTCTTTGGTGCTGGTGCAGAGATAAAACATCTGGAACTTGAAAAGAAATTTTTGACAGTAGATGTATGCCATTCAAACGCTGATAACCTCAACGATAAAGAGCTTATGTTGTTTCTGGAAATTTTTACATCTGGTGATATTTGTGCCGTTAGCAGATTCTCATGCTGTTGTCTAAATAATGAAGAAAGAGAAAAATGGGGAAAAATAACATTTCTAACACCTGATGCTGCCAAGAAAGCCACTGAATTAAGTGATTTTGAGTACTGCGGTGGTTTGCTGAAGGTAATTCCTTCAAAAAATGTTTTTGGTGGTGATAACAAAATGGCATCATTTCCTGCTGTCAGAGCCAAAATATTTTGGCCTCGTAGGCACAGCAAGGGGGTAGCAATTGTGAAGTGTGATCCAAAGGATGTCGATTTAATGGTTAAAGATTTCTCTAATCTCGTAATTGCAGGCAGGCTTGTTCTGCCTGAAGCAAGTAAGAAGACTATGGACAGCGTTGTAATTACTAGACTTGATAAGGAAATTTCTGAAGCTGATATATTACAGGCGCTACGTGCAGCAACAAGTAGGCGGATCCTGGACTTCTTTCTGATTAGACATGATGCTATAGATCATCCCCCGCTTATGGCTTGCGAAGAAGCAGTTCTGCGTGAAATTTTTCCCTTTATGCCTCGAAGGAACCCACAAGGAAACTGTGTTCGTGTTCAGGTTTTTCAGCCTGAACCTAAGGATTGCTATATGCGAGCCACAATTATGTTTGATGGAAATTTACATCTGGAGGCAGCTAAGGCCTTGGAGCAAATTGAAGGGAAAGTATTGCCTGGGTGTTTCCCATGGCAGAAAATACGATGTCAGCAACTGTTTCATAGCTCTGTATCCTGTCCTGCACCGGTTTACTTTGTTATCAGGACCCAGCTGAATTCTTTGCTTGCTAGGGTGCAACGGCGAAACGGTATTTTATTTTCTTGTTTCAAGTCATTTGCAGAAGTCATACATGTCTGTTGATTTTTCTTTAAGACTTATTTTCATTATCCTAGCAAAATTGTTAAAACTTTATAATAAGCTGAAACTAAAAGTATTTAATGGTTAAGAGTGATAGAGTTTCCTAGTTTTACAAGAGCATCTCACAGGATTAAATGTAACTAATACACCTTCAACTGTATTACATGCACCTCCATTCCAGAAGTCAAAATACTTTTCGTCACTGCAGTTTTGGGAGCTGTTGCATCTATGTTAAACCATCCGTCTGTCAGCAGAAAAGACCGAATTGAGTAGTGAGACCATATGATTGCACTTTCTAACAGGCTCTGTGTTGGAATTCTAATTTTTTAGATAACTCTCACTTTAACTTCTTGCTTAAACCCATCGAATGCCCCCTTTTTTAAGTCTACTTCTCGTCACTTTCCTCTATGAGACATTAAGTGATATATTATACTCATGAAAATGTTCCTTTGTGTGCTCCTCCCAAAAATCCGTTGAATTGAGGCAAAAGTAAACACTGAGCATGAGATTCATTTATATTTATATGAAGTGAAGGATAACAATGTGTTTGTCAGTCTATTCAAGTCCTTATGTTTCACTTTTACTTTAACCAAGTACCTTTTCATTTGCGTTGATGAATTCATATCGAGGTAAATTTTCGATTGTATCTTTGCATCTGTTATTTCTTTCATTTTATAGAAGGAAGACGTCCTTAATCAATAGACATACTATTTCATTTTGTCTCATTTACTCATTCTTTTATGTGACCTAAGATAATATATTTCACATCTGTTCACCTGGGGGCTGGTTCAGTTTTGTTGCTGATAAATTGCATGTACTTCACCCCCATTCTTCATGAATATATACGGAGAGACAAAACCTTTCTGCCTGTTTGGTCTCTCATTTCCTGCATCATCATATCTATTACCTATTGGGGTTGGAGTAAAATATGTTTATGATGTTGAGAGCTGATGGTGTTTAACTTTCATTCTTCACAGGCGTTGAGTGTAATCTAGAGAGGAACCTGAATGGTTCTTATCGAGTAAAGATATCTGCCAATGCTACAAAAGTCGTGGCAGAGATACAATCACATCTGGAGCAGCTCATGAAAGGGAAGATTTTACAACATCCAGACATCACGCCTTCGGTTCTTCAGCTTCTTTTTTCTCGAGATGGTGTTCTGCTTATGAAATCCATTCAGCGTGAAACTGGAACTCACATGCTTTTTGATAAGCACAGCATTACTGTAAGAGTCTTTGGCTCTCCGGAAAGGCTTGCACGTGCACAGCAGAGGCTTGTTGAAGCCCTTCTTTCTCTACGAGACAGCAAGCAACTTGAGATCCAACTTTGTGATGGAGTTTTACCTCCTGATATGATGAAGCGAATGGTCCAGAAATTTGGGCCAGATCTTCAAGGTCTTAAAAAGAAGTTTCCTGAGGCGGAGTTCTCTTTAAATGCAAAACACCATTGCATATCAATAATAGGTTCAAAAGAGCTGAAACAGAAAGTTGAAGAAATAATTAATGATGTTTCGCAGACAAGTGGACTGCAAATTCCAAGAAATAATGATGATGCATGCCCAATTTGCCTGTGTGAAGTGGAAGATTGTTACATGCTTGAGGGTTGTCGTCACAAGTTCTGCCGCTCATGCTTGGTTGAGCAGTCTGAATCTGCAATAAGAAATCAGGATAGTTTTCCTTTACGGTGTATGAAAGAGTGTTGTGGGGCTCTTATCATGCTTACTGATTTACGATCCTTATTCTCCAGCGAGAAATTGGATGAACTTTTTCGGGCTTCCTTGGGTTCATTCGTTGCTGGGAGTGGTGGCACCTACAGGTTTTGCCCTTCACCTGACTGCCCTTCGGTGTACCGAGTTTCAGAACCTGGCCATCCTGGTACTCAATTTGTCTGTGGCTGCTGCCTTGCCGAGACGTGTACTAGTTGTCACTTGGAATATCACCCATATCTGACATGCGAGAAATATAAAGAATTCAAAGACAACCCGGATACTTCTCTGACAGAGTGGTGCATGGGAAAAGATTATGTGAAAATGTGCCCAGTTTGTGGGTTCACTATCGAGAAGGTGGATGGATGCAACCATATCGAATGTCGTTGTGGGAAGCATGTTTGCTGGGTATGCTTAGAGTTCTTTGGAAGCAGTGATGAGTGTTACGGCCATCTGAGGTCTGTACACTTGGCTATTATTTAAATTTGGAACAATACTATTAATCATCTTCATTTGTATGTATAAAATCACCGGTACATTATGTTAGAAACGTATTATGTTCATTTTCTTGTAAAGTATAAACGTTGATGGTAGAAAAGTGATGTTTACAGCTGGCTCAGGCTAAATGTGTCTGTATATAAGTTTGGAGTAGTGAAATATGAATCTTTCAACTTTTCTTGCTTCATCCGACTTTCATTGTATCAATGATTTGGTTGCACCTTAAACTTTAACCTTTCCAAAAGTCACTAGTTTCTCAGTTTTATTTTTATAATCAGTGTGAATTCAGAAGATTATTTAGCAACAATCATAAATTAAATCTGTTGGTCCCATTATACGGGTATCAGATCGCGTTAACGTTCTGATACCAATTGTTGGTTCCATTATACGGGATATCAGATCGCATGAACGTTCTGATACCAATTGTAGAGATCGAAAAAATGGGGGGTGGGTGTCCGTGAGTTCTCACATACCTCACGTCGGTTCTCATACAGCTTGAGACACCGAACCCTTAAGTTATGTGTAATTTAAGGATTTTGAAAGATAAAAGTAGCACGCAACACTTATCAGGATCGCACATGTAACACACCAACTGCTCTGCGAGCTGGTTCAACATATGCGATCTGTTTATATAAACTTGAGCTGCAATAGCTCAGTGTTCTTGAACTTAAGTGCACCGAGATACAGATTGAGTAATGAAATAAAATCATGCGGAAATAACTCAAATCGATCTCTTAAAATCGAAAGCTTTTTAACAGTTTAATAACAATCGTAACATATGCAATGCGTATGAATGTAAATGCAAAAAGCTATAAAACGATATGCTGCGATTTGTTTATGGAATTTCGGAGCTGAATCTCCTACAACTTCCCTTCTTCCGCAATCGAAAAATATCCACTAGAAGACTTTGATTGCAACGACCCCCACTGCAACCCGATCCTAAGACCAGCAGCCGCAAGAACTCCTAGCCACCAATGCACATCAGCTTGCAAGCTGCGTGTGTCTAACTTCATTTCTTTCACGCCTAAGTGAGAAAGGCTACATGTGAGACCCGAAAAGCTGATGAGATTAATTGAGTTAATTAATCGGGTTTTATTGAGATCAGCTTTGCGTCGATATGCTTGAAGAAGCTATCGGGTTTTGTTTTAGTCCTTGGATCAAGTCTGGAGAGCTAGAGTTTTGGCTTGAGATCTGTCAGAAGTTAGCGTGGGTCATCGCTGAGTGCTAGCGTTTAGCAGTGGTGACGTGAGCAGTTGTCGCTGGATTGTTGGTTTTCAGTTTTGAGGAGAAGTTTGATATCGTGGGCATTCAGATGTCTCCTAGCGTGTTTTCAGTAGCGGGTGTTGGTACGTCGTCGTTTGGATTAGTTGGAACGACAGCGTTTTGAATTTAGTGGAGGAGACTCAGCAGTGAGCAGCGTTGGTCTTCAGTTGTATAAGAGATCCGATGTCGCGTTGCGAACAGATGTTGGTTAGTTGTTCAGCAGTGAGTAGCGGGTGACGTGTCCAGCTGCGACAGTAACTCTCTGCGACGTCGTTTGGTTTAAGTGATCGCTGTTTTGGCGTAGAGTGAAATCTGTTGCGAGATCTGGATGCAAGCGGGAATATTAGCTGTGTTAGCTTAAGTTGTCGGTGGATCTGTTTCCAGTTTTAGTCAACTGTGTGATTTAAATAGAGGACTTGGTCTTCGTTGCTTTGTATTATTTCCCGACACTTAGAATATTTCCCGATTGTAGATCTCTGTCGCGATACCCTAGCTACTGTTCACCGAACCTTATCTTCTTCGATTGTCGACGGTAGACAGCTTCGATTGAAGTGAGAGTGGTAGCGTTGGACTCCTCTTGCTGAGACGCTTCGTTTGGATATTGCTTTCGGACGTTTTCTTGAAGCTGGTGAGGTGCGCGAAGACATCTCCCTTCCGTAGTTTGTTAGCATTCCGTCCTAGCTTGTTGGGGTAAGTGTTCAGATACTACCTTGTGCTTTGTTAGAGCCTTCTGTTGTGTTAGAAGGGTAGGATGAAAGCTGGTTGAGCTCGTAGCTCCCAGTTGTTGCTTTTCTGTGTTTCGGTCCTTGAGTAGTTGTTTGTAATTGGCTTAGCAGGTGTAAGATCTGCGTTGCTCGGACCCAGTTTGTAGTAATTGCTGCACAGAGACTTGAGGTACGGATGTGAGCTTGCTTACAGCGTTGAGATTCGGCATGGATATGTGCTCATGCTTGCTGTTCTGTGATGCTGTGTGTATTGTTTGTTATACGTTGCATTGTGTTGCACTGCATACACTCATCTGTTCCATGTTGTTTCAGATCTCTTGTAGCCGTGCCTTTCGATTGCTGTATTGAGCGTGCGATGGTGTTTGTAGAGGCGAGCGGGTAACTCCCGTACCTCATCTCTCTGCTGGGACTGTTAGCCACCGTGAGCGGAGTGGGTTACTCCCACATCTCACGTGTTGGGCAATAGCAGGTTGAGCGTTGTTTATGCACCTGGTACCGTGTGCTGAGACGAGTGGGTAGCTCCCATATACTCACACACATTGTGTCCACTGCCTTCTGTTCAGATTCCAGTTGTTGAGCTGCCTTTGGAATCCTTTGGCTCCATGTGTTCGGTTGTAGCCTTGATCTCATGCATATCATTTGCATTTTATCTGTTACTATCTAACTGCTGTTTTCAGTTTCTCTCCGTACTGGGGTTTGACCCCTATCCCTCTGGGGCTTGGTTGTTTGTTGCCTATGTGTGTTTCAGGTTACCATGGTTACTCTGCTGGTCGTGGAGTAGACTTAGCTGGTGGTGCCCCAGGAGGTGGTTAGAGTGTCCCAGTTAGCGTATATCATATTATGTATCAGTACTGTTAGCCGGGGGATTGTTCTGTGCTTTGTAGTAGTGGTTGTATGGTACTTGATATATGTTTTAATGCTGTACTGTTTTACTGAATTGTGATTTTAATTACCGGGATATTTTGAGTATTGTTGTATTTGAAATTATAGTTTTTTATAGTTTTAAGCGTCAGGCCAAACCGAAAATTTTAAGCCACTTTTGTATGCTTCCGCTATTGTTTTGCGTGGTTTAACTCTGTGTTGTGCACGAGGCCTAACATTTTTGGTATCAGAGCTTAAGCTGGGATAAGCTCGTTTTCTTTTGATCACACTTGAGTCTAGGCACAGTGTTGCGTGTTGCATGTGATTGATTATGTGATTCTATGTGATCTATGTCGTATATTTATATGTTATTGCGAGAGCTTACCTTCTTAGTGCCTTCGTAGATGCCGCCTAGACGTAGGGGTAGAGGTAGGGGGCAGTTTAAGGAAGAGTCCGAAGGTTAGAACGAAGAGGAAGTGCAGCGTAGTGTTCCTCGTCGTGGACGCAATAGACAGGTTGACTTGGAGGTAGATGAGTTGGCAGCCCGAGTGGACGATATGGAACTAGTGATGGAGAGGTTTCAACGGATGAATCCTCAGACGTTCAATGGTGATGAGCCTAGTTCCGATGCTGAGTCTTGGTTGCAGCATATTACCGGATTGTTCGATCGTGTCAGGTATGATGAGTGAGGTAGGCTGAGTTTGCTACGATTCAGTTGAGAAGAAGTGCCGAGCGTTGGTGGAGAGGTGCTTCTAGGACTCTCGAGGAGACAGGCGTGGGGATTTCGTGGAATAGCTTTTGTACTGCCTTTCGTCAGGAGTACGTTTTGGAATCTTTTGTGAACGCCAGGGAGCGAGAGTTTGATAACCTGGTTCAGGGTTCTATGTCCGTGGGTGAGAGAAGGCGAAAAGGAACAAGTTCATGGAGGGGCTCAATGAAGAGCTGTATTCGTTTGTGTTGGCGGGTTCACCGGCGAGCTATGTAGAAGCGATGGACAGAGAGTCTGGTTCTAGTTCTTCTGGCTCGGGTAGTTCGAGCAGTGGTAGTAGCTCCCGGGTCGAGTATTGCGGCCAGTGTGGTGGAAAGCACCCAACAAGGCAGTGTGTGGGTGTGCAGGGTTCGTGCAACGTCTGTGGTCAGTATGGGCACTTTTCCAGAGTGTGTCCTTTTTCTGGATCGCAGCTCCACCGCAGGGTCGAGGTGGATCTTCTAGAGGTCGTTCTGCTTTTCTTGTTCAGCAGCAGAGGTTAGGGGAGCCTCAGTTTAGGCCGTTTCAGCAGCCTAGTACTTCGCAGTTTGGGCAGTCTTCCCATCCTCAGTTTTCTGGACCTCAGTTTGCCCAAGTGAATGCCATGACTAGGGAGCAGGCGGAGGGCACGCCAGGCGGAGGGATTATTACAGGTACTTGCTTTGTTTTTTATTTTCCTGCGCGTGTGTTGTTTGACCCAGGAGCATCACATTCTTTTATTTCTGATGCATTTGTGTTTGAGCATGGTTTGCGTACCACATCTTTGTGTGATGTTGTATCTGTTGCGACTCCTGCCGACGCGAGCCTGTTCTCCCAGGAGATTTTGTTGAATGGCGTTCTTAGGTTTGGCGAGAGTGTGTTGTTAGCCAACCTGATCAGACTAGTGATGTGGGATTTTGACTGTATCGTGGGAATGGACGTGTTGTCTAGCTATGGGGCCACTGTGGATTGTTTCCATGGCATTGTGCGATTTAGGCCCCAGTCTGGCGAGAAATGGAATTTCTACGGCCAAGATTCCCAGTTGAAGATTCACTTAGTCTCTGCGATGGAGATGTTTAGCCTGTTGTCGCTAGAGAATGCTGGTTTTATGATCTATGCCTTAGATGCATCTTCTTCTTCGAGTATAGAGCTTAGTAGGGTTCCCGTGGTTTGACATTTCCCGGACGTATTTCCGGAGGACATTCCTGGTTTCCCCCGAGGCGGGAGATAGACTTCAGCATTGAGTTGGTACCTGGTACAACTCCGATATCGCGGGCTCCGTATCGTTTAGCGCCTGCTGAGTTGAGCGAGCTTAAGGTTCAGCTTAGTGATTTGCTGGAGAAGGGATTCATTAGACCGAGTATGTCTCCGTGGGGAGCGTCCATCTTGTTTGTTAAGAATAAAGACGGGTCGATGAGGATGTGAATCGACCTTAGGCAGTTGAATAAGGCGACAGTGAAGAATAAGTACCCTATGCCTAGGATCGATGACTTGTTTGATCAGCTTCAGGGTTCGGTTGTGTTTTCTAAGATCGATCTCCGTTCGGGGTACCATCAGTTGCGCATCCGTGAGCAGGATGTTGAGAAGACTGTGTTTCGTACGAGGTATGGGCATTATGAGTTTCTAGTTATGTCCTTTCGTTTGACGAATGCTCCTGCAATTTTCATTGATTTGATGAATAGAGTCTTTAGAGAGTTCATCGATCAGTTTGTGATTGTGTTTATCGATGACATTTTGGTGTACTCTAAGACTCCGTTGCAGCAGAAAGAGCATTTGAAGTTGGTTCTTCAGAAGATTCGAGACACGCAGCTGTATGCTAAGTTCTCCAAGTGCGAGTTCTGGTTAGACCGAGTTGTGTTTCTGGGTCATGTGATTTATATTGATGGTATTTCTGTGGATCCCAGTAAGGTTAAGGCTGTTCTCAACTGGGAGCGTCCCAAGAATGTTGCAGAGATTCGTAGTTTCTTGGGGTTGGCTGGCTATTATCGGCGCTTTATAGAGGGATTCTCTAGTATAGCTAAGCCAATGACGCAGTTGACTCAGAAGGACAAGAGGTTTGTGTGGACTGAGCAATGCGAGAATAGTTTTCTGTTGCTCAAGGAGAAGCTAACTACTGCACCTGTGTTAGCTCTGCCGTGTGGTTCAGGTGGTTTTGTTGTTTGCGCAGATGCTTCTTTGAATGAATTGGGTTGTTGTAGACAGATTGTCGAAGTCTGCGCACTTCATTCCCTACAACATGACCTATTCTTTGAAGAAGATGGCGAAGCTGTACATAGATTTTGTGGTGCGTCTGCATGGTGTGCCAGTTTTGATTGTTTCAGATCATGATCCTCGATTTACTTCCAGGTTTTGGAAGAGTTTGCAAATAGCCTTGGGTACTAGATTGGCGATGAGTACAGCGTATCACCCCCAGACAGATGGCCAATCTGAGAGAACTATCCAGATTTTAGAGGATATGATGAGAGCTGTTGTGATGGATATTAGTGGTAGCTGGCAAGACTCGTTGTCTTTGGTTGAGTTTTCCTACATAACAGCTATCAGGTCATGATTGGGATGGCACCATTTTGAACTTTGTATGGCAGAAAGTGCAGATGCCAATATGTTGGGAAGAAGTGGGGGAGAAGAAGCTGTCTTCTCCAGAGTTTGTGCAGCAGAGGAGAGATCGGGTGGATCTGATTCGCCAGCAAATGAAAGCTGCACAAGATCGCCAAGCAAGTTATGCGAATAATAGGCGTAGGCCTTTAGAATTTGAGGTTGGTGATCTAGTTTTCCTTAAGGTTTCTCCTTTCCGTGCTGTGATGAGATTTGGTTTCAAGGGAAAGTTAGCTCCTCGTTCTTATGAGATCTTAGAGAGGATTGGCCGTTGGCATATCGTTTGCTGTTGCCACCAGATTTGTCTTCCTTACATGATGTGTTTCATGTTTCGATATTGAGGAAGTATGAGCCAGATCCCTCACATGTGTTGAGAACCGACGAGGTGGAGTTAGATCGGACTTTGAGCTATGTGGAATATCCCTTGCAGATCTTGGATAGAAAAGAGAAACAGCTGAGGAATAAGACCATTCCCTTAGTAATGGTTCAGTGGAGCAAACATGGTAGAGAAGAAGCTACTTGGGATGTAGCGTCCCAAAATCCATAGGACCACATATTTAACCCTTTTCTATTTTAAGGGCTTATTTGATATTACGTATTTCAGCCTAAAGTTTATTTCGATTGTTTTAACAGCGGATTTCAGTTGTTGTTTTGAGGCACGACGCTGATGGGTTCCAGGCAGCCGTCGCCCGAGCACAAACACGAGCAAATTTCAGATTTTGGTTTAAAATGCCATCGGCTGGACAAAATAGTTCTTTTAAAATGTTTTGGTAAAGTTTTCAAATTCAAAACAGTAGTAGGAAGTATTTGACAAATTCTGTTGAAAAGGACATGGGTTGGTAGGATCCCATGCCTACTCGAGTGTTAATACCTACTACAAATCATATCCCGTACATGATTGTTTCATAACAAGAGAGTTTTATTTTTGTCCAGAAAATCTCTCTCTTTTTCTCTCAAAACTTCAAGGTGCTCGTGGTGGTGCTTGCGGAGAACTCCTGTTGAGACCTGTTGCTTCTGTGTTTCGTAGGTTTAAGGCAAGTAAAGACTGATTCTTTATACGCCATTTTAAAGCATATATTGTTTTTTTTTGTGCATGATTGTTTCCTGTTTACGTTAAAGATAAGTTATGACCATGTTTACGCATGTTTACGAAAATGGAAGGATGGTCGGGTTCAAGTTTTGTTTCTGTTGCAAAGTTTGAAAGAGTGCTTCGATGAAGAAGATGAAAATGTTGAGCAATCGGGTTTAAGTAGTATGTTCATGAATGTTCCTCCTTCCGGTGGATGGTAACATCGGAACTTGACGCTATGTAATCGGAGTTGCTATTCGAATCAGAAGTTAAGTCTGGTTTGATAGGCAACGGCTGATAACGCAGCCGTCGTTTTGATGTTACAACACCAAGTTATAATCAATGGTTCCTCTTTTCAGTAGTTACCTTTGTGTTAAGAAAATTCTAAGTGTTGCGTTCAGCCGCTGATATTGGTATACGATCAGTCGTGAGTTGTTTGCGTATGAATTGGGTTAGTCCTTCATCGTTGTTGATCTTGCGGCTGAGTTTACCGTTGACCTCCGAACCACTTCACTAAATACCTTACGTCTGATTCATAAACCAACAGCTGATTTTCTTAGAACCAGCGTCTGATTCATAAACAAACAGCTGATTTTCTTAGAACCAGCGTCTGATTCATAAACCAACGGCTGATTGTTATTAAACCAACAGTTGTTCACTTCTCAAACACTGTTCCCAAGTCACGTCTGATTTCATGTTAGCGATTGTCCTTACGTCTGATTCTTATGCTAACGACGTCGTTTCATTTGATACATCTGTTTCAATATTATCAAATATCCTTGCGTATGTCTTATTATAACGATATTGTTTCCCTTAGCAACAGCAGATTCCTTTTAACGATAAGTCCCAGTAGTCGAACCCGATACTCGACAAAGTCTAAAGAAATTTTAAAGACAGAATTTTGAAGCACAGTGAACCCGAACATTGACTTGAAGATCTAATTTCAACCAGCTATGAGTTTAAAGGAAGAATGTTTCAATTTAAGGACTTATGACATAGATAACAGACGGTCACCATGGAGGGGTGAGCAGCTGTCCAGATGTCAGTTGCCCCTTCACCACGAGCTAAATGCTAAGGCTGATATCAGTAGTCACTTGATCAGGTGCACCACGGACCTAAGGAGAGCTTCTAAGCCATAAATCACAAGAAAAATAAGAATGGATTTGGGTCATCTTCCCACTTCCAAGCTTAACGAAAGAAAGTTTATGAAAAAAAACTGATGAATGACTTCCTTTAAACTGTTTTGTTAAGTTACGATATGTTTAGATGTCTGCCGACCGATGTTTTTCCGCAGCAGCTGTTGTTGTTTTTGATCTTTTGTTAAGTCTGTATTAGATCTATCACAACAATAGTGAATTCATATAGAATTACAAAGTTGTAATATCGCATTTTGCACTTTTGTAACATCTGTTATTAAAGAAATTGTTTCAGCCGTTCCAGTATCTGGCGCCATATTATGTTTGTGTTTGAATTTTGATTTAGTTATAAGAAATACAGCTTATAACAATTCCCATTCAGCCCTTCTTTTCTCTTTATTATTCTTCCGTGACCCCATGAGGATTGGGACGTCACAACTTGGTATCAGAGCATGGTCCTGAGATAAACACACGCACTTCCAGTTGGAACAGCAGTTGTCAACCGTTTCTCCAGCGCTGTGAGTTTATATTATGTTTCAGAGCATTTTTCTTTAACTTTAGCATGTTCTGATTATTGCATTGTGGTGGATTACGGGCTATAGATTGTAAGATGTCTGGACGAGGAAGAGGTAGAAGGGGTATTCCCTTAGAAGAAACAGATCCAGACAATAACGATAGTATTACCCAACTTTTAAGATTGCTGGTAGAGCAAAATAGCAGAGGTAATGGTCAATCATCCAGCAGCCGAGGACCCAACAATGATGATCCTCAAGAGAAGTTCAGAAGACAAAAGTCGAAAGAATTTAGTGGTACGACTGATCCTTTAGTTGCGGAGAGCTGGATTAAGTCGATGGAGGTTATCTTTGAGTACCTCCAGATGCCAGATTTAGATAGGCCAAGGTGCGCTATCTATATGTTGAGGGATGACGCCATGATTTGGTGGGAAGGAGCTAAGCTATCCGTGGATTTGATGAATCTCACTTGGGCAGATTTCAAGCAAGTTTTTTACGAACAATACTTCACAGCAGATAAGAGGTCTGAGTTGAAGAGAGAGTTTTTGACTCTGAAACAAGGAAGTATGATCGTGCAGGAGTATGTGCGACTGTTCGAAAGAGGATGTTATTTTGTGCCTCTAATCGGTAATGATCCAGAGGAGAAGTTGAGCCACTCAAGTTTTTACGAACAATACTTCACAGCAGATAAGAGGTCTGAGTTGAAGAGAGAGTTTTTGACTCTGAAACAAGGAAGTATGATCGTGCAGGAGTATGTGCGACTGTTCGAAAGAGGATGTTATTTTGTGCCTCTAATCGGTAATGATCCAGAGGAGAAGTTGAGCCACTTTGTGGAAGGATTAAAGCCTATGTTCAAGATGAACGTTAGGCTAATTGTGCCCAAGACATATAGGGAAGCAGTAGATAGAGCCTTGCGTATAGAGAGGGATTGGAAAGATATAGACGAAGAAAGGCAGCAGAAGAGGCAGGCCTCTCAGCAGAAAGATCAAAGGCCTTTCAAGAAGCAGCATAAGAATCAGCAGACGCCTCAAGAGCAGAAACCTCTGCCTATCCAACCGATCAGTGCAGTTCCAGCTGGTAGCAACAAACCTGTGTGTCCTAAGTGCCAGAAGCCACACTCTGGTCAGTGCAGACTTGGACAGAACGTCTGCTACAAGTGTGGGTTGCCAGGGCATATGATGAAGAATTGCCCAAAGTCAAGACAGCTGGTGACCAGCCGAGCATATGTGATGACAACCGAACAGGCCAATCCAGATTCTACAGTGGTTACGGGTGAAATTTTAATAGCTGGTTTGCCTTCTGTGGCTTTGCTAGATTCAGGAGCCACCCATTCATTTATAGCAACCAAGTTCGCAGAAGTTACCCATAGGACCTGATCGTGTAACTGTAGGCTTTTGTGTGACAGTGCCTTCAGGAGAAGAATTAGTATCCCACGATATGTTTCGGGATTTAGAACTTAGGCTCCAAGGGCATTCGATTTCAGCAGATTTGATTGTTTTGCCAATGCCTGAGTTCGACATGATTTTGGGGATGGACTGGTTAACCAAGCATGGAGTGGTAATTAATTTCAAGACTCGAGCAATAGCAGTTAACCCGCCTAGAGGAGACCCATTTCAATTTGAATACAATCAGACGTGGAGGATTCCTTGCCTTATATCAGCGCTTAAGGCTCAGAGATGCTTAAGGAAAGGAGGGATAGGATTTATGATAAGTCTGTCATCCTTGGCAGCGACTGGCAAGCCCCGACTTTCAGACATGGAGGTGGTAAACGAATTTCCTGAAGTTTTCCCAGAAGATATACAAGGACTGCCGCCAGATAGAGAGTTAGAATTTTCAATCGACTTAGTCCCAGGAGCCCTGTATCCAGACCACCTTATCGTTTAGCTCCCTCAGAAATGAAAGAATTAAAGGAACAGATGCAAGATCTGTTAGAAAAGGGATTTATTAGGCCAAGCACTTCACCCTGGGGAGCCCCTGTTCTTTTTGTTAAGAAGAATGATGGAAGTTTGAGGCTGTGTATAGATTATAGGGAACTGAACAAACTGACCATTAAAAATAAATATCCCCTTCCTAGAATTGAGGATCTGTTTGACCAATTGAAAGGAGCAGCAATCTTTTCTAAGATTGATTTGAGGTCGGGTTATCATCAGCTGAAGATTAAGGCAGCCGATATATACAAGACAGCCTTTAGAACCCGTTACGGTCACTATGAATTTTTAGTGATGCCTTTTGGTTTAACCAACGCCCCATCAACTTTTATCGATCTGATGAATAGAGTTTTCCAACCCTTTTTGGATCATCTCGTAGTTGTGTTTATAGATGATATCCTAATATACTCTAAGACAAAGATTGAACATGTTGAGCATTTGAGGACAGTGCTTCAAGTTCTGAAGAGTAAGCAGTTGTTTGCTAAGTATAGTAAATGCGACTTTTGGTTGGAGAAGGTAGCATTCTTAGGTCACATTATATCTAAGGATGGATTAGAAGTTGACCCAGGCAAGGTATAAGCTGTACGTGACTGGCCAGTGCCAAAGTCAGTTTCAGAGGTAAGGAGTTTCTTGGGATTAGCCGGTTATTATAGGCGATTCATTCAAGGATTTTCCAAGATAGCTGTCCCATTGACCTCGTTAACAAGGAAGCTGGTTAATTATGATTGGACTCCAGAATGCCAAATCAGCTTCGACAAGTTGAAACAAGCGCTGATAGCAGCCCCAGTATTAACCATGCCGTCTGATCAAGGGAAGTTTGTGATTTACACAGATGCATCTAAGATGGGCTTAGGTGCGGTACTGATGCAAGACCGAAAGGTGATCTCCTATGCTTCTCGACAGCTGAAGGACCATGAGAAAAACTACCCCACTCACGACTTGGAGCTGGCAGCCGTAGTGTTTGCCTTGAAGATATGGAGACATTATTTGTATGGGGAGAAGTGTGAGATATTCACAGATCATAAGAGCCTCAGATACCTTTTCACTCAAAAGGAGCTGAATATGAGGCAGAGGAGATGGCTGGAGCTGGTAAAAGATTATGATTGCATGATCAGCTATCACCCAGGAAAGGCTAACGTGGTTGCTGATGATTTGAGTAGAAAGTCCATTGGACTAGCACAGATCACTGTCCAAAGACCCTTGGCAGCTGAAATTGAGAAGTTGGGACTAGAATTAGTAACCAGCAGCAGCAAGTCAGTCTTAGCAGATCTCTCGATGAGATCAGATTTTATGGACCAAATTCGTGAGGGTCAGCCGAAAGATGAACAACTTCAGAAGTGGGTTAAGCAAGATAGGGAAAGAGGCAGCAGTCTCTACTTTTCAGACGGTGGAGTAATCAGATTTCAAGGAAGAAACTGGGTGCCACAAGTGGACACCTTGAGATCAGACCTCTTGAAAGAAGCCCATACAGCCCCATACTCTTTACATCCGGGGAGTACTTTGATGTATAAAGACCTCTAGCAGTTGTACTGGTGGCCAGGGATGAAACGAGACATTGCCAGATTTGTCTCGGAATGTTTAAATTGTCAGCTGGTGAAGGCTGAACATCAAAGACCAGCTGGGTTGTTGAAGCCACTACCTATTCCCGAATGGAAGTGGGAATGTATAGCTATGGATTTTATAGTTGGTTTACCAAAGACTGCCCAAGGGTATAATTCCATTTGGGTAATAATTGATAGACTCACTAATTCTGCCCACTCTTTGCCAGTGAAGACGACATATGATGTAGGCAGATATGCCGATTTGTATATAAAAGAAATAGAGAGGCTGCATGGTGTTCCCGTTTCAATTGTATCTGACAGGGATCCGAAATTTACGTCAGCTTTTTGGAAGAGTTTGCATAAAGCTTTGTTACACAGATCCAGATTGTGTTTGAATTACACAAAACCTATTATTGTGTTCCTAACGTTTCCACGTAGTGCGCAGATGATAGCAGGTTTCATTAGAAGAGACGTCTGATGTGTTAAAAGAAAGATGCATCGCAGAATGAGAAGAAACAGAAAGGAACAAAAACCAGTCGACCGTGGGATGTATTGGAACCTTGAGGAGCAGTTGGGACATCTAACATCAGTGGAGAAAGCAGTTGAGAAAACAGTAGAAATCTGGATTACAGGAGAAATGTGATGAAGTGCAAAGAAATGTTAATTGACAGAAATTCTGAAGTGAATAGAGCAAGAGAAATCTGTGATGTCTGGAAGAAATATGAAACAGAGTCTAAATGAAGTCTGTAGAGTCTGTGAAGAACAAGAAGAAGTCGGGAGAAATCTGTAAGACTTCTCCAATAGAAGAATTCTAGAAGATGATGAATCAATTAAATAAGATGCGAACAGAAGTTAAACAGAAGATATAAGTCGTTGAGCAAACAATAAAAATCTGATGAAGATCAAACAGTGATAGTTGTTAATGAAGTGGTGAAGTTTGTTGCAAGAGATTCGATGAAGAGATGAAATTAAGAAAGTAAAGATTATGAACAGAAGAAATCCAAACGTTGCAAAGAATAATTGAACCAGACGCAACGCAAAGAAGTTGAAGGAAAGAACCAGACGCAGCAGCAGTTGAATATAAACTAGTCGCTGCAATGAAAATAAAAACCAGATGCAAAGAAGATGAAGATTATTCTAACGCTGCGTGAAGACATGAATGAAAACAGACGCTACAAAGATTAAACCAGACGGTGTGCTCAAAGACAAAGATGTACCAGCTGTTATAATGAACCAGACGTTAGCTACAGAACAGAAATACCAGACGTTGGAACAAGAAGTTGACAGCAATTGAGAAAATAAAGAAACAGAAGAAAACCAGCCGTTGCAATAATGGAAGCATTAAAAAAGTTGGTTCAGCCGTTGCAAAGAAGAGATGAACCAGATGCTGGTCTTGCACAGAATTAATTCAGACGCACAAAAACAGACGCAGCGCAGTAGCTAACAGAAAAACCAGACGTTGTGCTACAAAGTTAAAATCAGAAGTAGTGCAAATAAAAGAGGATTTCAGCAGTAGCGCTAAGGACAAAGATTAATCAGTTGAAGCGACCAGCTGCTGTAACGTAAAAGGCAAAATCACAAGATGACAAAAAGCCTGAAAAAGAAAGGACACAAGGACAACTCCTTGTCGGTACTTTACAGAACATATTTTGAACGGGAAGAAAAGTGTGTCAAACGGGAAGAAATTTGAACAGAGGCTTTATATACGAGAAGAACACCATTGAAGAGTTACGGTTGTTGTTGCACAGAAAAGATTAAATCAAAAGGAGACAACAATCAAAGGGAAGATGAACCTGAAGCGAAGCTGTCAACTATCATACATAGAGAAGCTTATTGCAGTTGACAGCTGAGCTAGAATTATCTTTTGTAGAAGCAACTTCCCTAGTGTGTGAGAAATATAGAAACAGAGAGTTGAGCGTTTTATTTTAAAAATCTCACACACAGATTCACTCGCACATTTCGTGAGTTGAGCTATTTAGATTAGCGAGTGAATCACAAACACAAAGCTATCATTGTAGTCTTTGAACAGAGACGTAAAACAAGTTCCTGTTTAGTTAGACACACAGTTGCGGCTGGTGTGCATTGGTGCTGATAGGAGTTCATCTAGAGCGAGGCTCGGTGACTCATTAGTCTTTGAACAGAGAGGTGACTCTTCTTCTAGTGGAACCTTCCGAGGAGGAAGAATGGGAGACGTAGGAGATTGAGCTCCGGACTTCCAGAAACAAATATCAGTGTATTGTATTCTGTTATTTATTCCGCATACGCAATTTATTTTAGCATCGCATAACATTTGTCACACAAGCACAGTAGCATATTTCTGTTTAACAAAAATCTGTTTGCATCGAGTTTTAAAATTAGGATTCATTTCTGGTGTTTTCCGCATGTTTTTATTACATACCAGATCTGTCTCCGGTGCTCTAGTATTTTAATGTTCAAGAATCCGAGGTATTTCACCTCTTAATAGCAGCGCAATTTTGTTTTTGATTATTAGTAGCAGCGCTCGTTTGCATTTATCTCTCAATCTTCGGTCCTAATAAGTGGTATCAGAGCAGGTTGTTTTTGAACGAGTATTTATTTTAAAACGCATGTGCTATCTGTTTTTAAATGTCTTAACTGTTTTTTTGTTTTTGTTTTTTTGAGAAGCTTCATTATCAAGGCCAGATGAAAATGATTTTTTTTATATAACGGTTTTCTTTTGTCGAGCTGACACGGAATGCGCGAGTTCCGTGTGGATGCCAAGATCCTATTTCGGTTGGGCTATGAGCTCACCTGGAGCGAGGCTCGGTGACTCATTTTAGCACATGGGACGAAATAGGAGAATTGAAAGAAATTTGAGTTTTAGCTGTCACATTTTCTTTCTGGTTCTTCATATGTGAGTGACTCAGTAGCACATGTTCTTATTTGAAACAATATTTAAAGTGCTCTGAAAATTTTTCAAACTTTCTGATATGCGTAGATTTCAGTTGCTGATTCTTTGTGTTTCTTTGAGCTTTTATTATAAAAGACAGGGAGACTGATGTATTTGTCTTTATTAATTTGAGCTATCTGTTTATGAATCAGTTTCAGTTTTTGTTTCGATCGGCCTTTTCAAAATCATAGCATATTGTTGCATTTGGTTCTTCCCAAAATCTGTTTTTGTTTTCCAAAATCTGTTTTGATTTTCAAAATCAAAATTCCTGCTGTCACGGTTTTTGATGTGGCAGTGTAGGGAGAGCTTTATTTAAAATATACTGGGAAGACCAGATTTCTACCCTTTTTTGATTCCCACAAAAAGAGAGAGAATTGTTAGATCATGCATATGTTATTTGAGGTTTTGTGTAAATCAAAAAGGGAGAGATTGATGGATCTGTGTAAACAGATCCAGATTGTGTTTTGAATTACACAAAACTTATTATTGTGTTCCTAACGTTTCCACGTAGTGCGCAGATGATAGCAGGTTTCATTAGAAGAGACGTCTGATGTGTTAAAAGAAAGATGCATCGCAGAATGAGAGAAACAGAAAGGAACAAATACCAGTCGATCGTGGGATGTATTGGAACCTTGCGGAGCAGTTGGGACATCTAACATCAGTGGAGAAAGCAGTTGAGAAAACAGTAGAAATCTGGATTACAGGAGAAATGTGATGAAGTGCAAAGAAATGTTAATTGACAGAAATTCTGAAATGAAGAGAGCAAGAGAAATCTGTGATGTCTGGAAGAAATATGAAACAGAGTCTAAATGAAGTCTGTAGAGTCTGCGAAGAACAAGAAGAAGTCAGGAGAAATCTGTAAGACTTCTCCAATAGAAGAATTCTGGAAGATGATGAATCAGTTAAATAAGATGCGAACAGAAGTTAAACAGAAGATATAAGTCGTTGAGCAAACAATAAAAATCTGATGAAGATCAAACAGTGATAGTTGTCAGGCCCCGTGCTAATTACTAACAATTAACACATAATAAGCGCATAAACACGGAAGCTTAAAATCAGGGCTTAAAAATTTTTCTAAATACAATGGGCCTGAACTTCAAATCATACATTCAAAATAGAGATAATAAAATACGAGTTGCCTCAAACTCCAACACAACAGGTATATCAACCAAATAGAAATCCCCAATACATGATAACACGGGGCATCCCCCGGTTCAATACATATCATATATAGACTGGGACTCAGGGACGCGGGGATCGACCAGCTGAACTTCCACTCGGTCCAGCTTGATTACCTAGAGCTCCTGCAAATGGGCAACACAGACCCAAACAAAACAAAAGCAGGAAACAAGTACGAGGTCAAGCCTCAGTACGAAGAGCTATCAAAGCAGATAAACATCCAACATGCTACAAATCAATGCTATGAATGCATGAGGGCTATCAAGAAATCGGATAGCTAGTCCTTTTCTTTTGCAGGCTTCTGTCGCTTTCTCCATTTGAATTGAGCTCAGCAGTTGACATTCAGCTCTCCAGTCACAACGTGGCACCCAAATCAGGTTATCAAATCAAATCTGTAAATCAGGCTCAAGATGTATGCATGAATGCCATTCAATATCCATGCTCAATACATAATATACCTAAACGTAAAGCAGTCTACACATTCAATCAAAAACAGTAACTGGTTCACGTAAGCACATATCAACCCAGCCACAGATTTCACAACATCGAATTATAGACATGTTCACGCTCAAGCTGCTAAGGGCCGCTCAATCGTACCTTTCTCTTCAAATTACCTAACAGATTTCTCCTGGCTCAATTCACGCAGCAGGAACTTCCCGGAAGCTGAAATCTGTTACAACATAGCTAATATCTTAGCTCAATTCAGCTACACATTCACGTTAATCCTACGGCCAGAAGCATACTTCGATCCTACACTTCTACGCAGGCATTAACTCCTAAAAACCGAACTCAAACTACAAGAAATGCTCACCCAAAAGCTCAAAAGAAACAACTGCAGAATCTGCTCAACAAAACCAGCAATTCACGAACGAGCAGAGCCTACGGGATTTCTCAACTCGTTGCTCCTAGCTTCCAAACTGGTATAAATGGGAAGAGCAAGTCTCAAGGAGTCCAGCGCCACCAAGAACGTCAAAAACAAAGGCTGGAATCGACAGGAAATTGCGATAGAAAAAGACGGTGAACAGTAGATATTTCGAGGGTTTGGAGAAGAGGAGATAAGAAATATCTGGCTCAAAATAAATCTAAGTGTCGATCAACACTTCTATAAATACCTCTTAAAGCCTCGCCTGCTGATTCATTAAAATCAATCGAAGTGACCAGCAGAAGTCTATCAGCAGCAGCCCTCTTTCCTTTCGTTAAATTCAGCAGCAACGACCAAAAAGCAATCGCAAGAAAACACTCCAAAACGACACCGTTCCAACTTATCAAAACGACGCCGTAGCGATACACCAGCTGACAACAGCTCTCGCTCCAAAACAATCCATCTGCTGGTCGCGTGAAATTACTCAAAACGTCGACGCATCAACTAATCCAAACGACGTCACTTCTCAACATTATAGTATTTGCGCGCCTGCTGGTCAGCAGCAACCATCACAACGCAATCTACTGCCAGCAGAAAGGACTACGTCACGCCTACGCCATCATATCTATTAACAGCTCTTGCGACTGATTCCTCAAACCATTTGCTGATCGTCTTCCACTATCGCAACTGCTGAATCCAATAGTCAACACTCCAAAATGTTGACTAACACGTGTCACTTCCTCATTCATTCTCGCGCTAATTGCAACGTCTGCCAGCAGCAACCTCAAACTCGAAACTAAAACCAGCAGCTCTCATTGCGTCACGATGACGTCATCTCTACTGATTCAAATCCACCAGCAAGAGCTACAGTACCGTTGACCAGCGTTGACTTCACCAAAAATCGATATTTCTCATCTCTTAAACTAGCGCTGTGGCTGATGAATCGGCAGGAACCTTATTTCTTTCGCATAATCCTCAAAATACACGTGATTAATCCCAAATCAAATCAATTAATCACTAATCTAAATCCTCAATCCTCACATTCTCCCCACCTTAAGAGATTTCGTCCTCGAAATCAAAGGCAAACTCAGGAAAGAAAACAATCAATCATGCAAACCAGTACCAACTAAACACCAAATTCGAAGCAAAAACCAGAAATTTACCTGGAAATTCTACACGATCAGTGCTCAAACAGAGAGGCCAGTCCTGCCTCATCTTCTCCTCAACTTCCCAGGTTGCTTCTTCTCGGCCATGCTTGCTCCATTGGACCATCACCAACGGGATTTTCTTGTTCCTCAGCTGTTTCTCCTTCCTATCCAAGATCTGCACCGGATATTCGACATAACTCAAGGCAGAATCCAGCTCAACTTCGTCGTTTCTCAAAACTTGGGACGGATCCGGCTCATATTTTCTCAACATTGACACATGAAACACGTCATGCATCGCGTCTAACTCCTCGGGCACCCTCAGTCTATAAGCCAATTGTCCAATCAGCTCGATAATCTCAAAGGGACCAACGAATCTGGGAGCCAATTTGCCTTTAAATCTGAATCTCATCATGCTCTTGAAGGGAGAAATCTTGAGAAACACACGATCGCCCACCTCAAACTCTAACGATCGACGTCTTCTGTTCGCATAGCTCGAGAAACGATCTTGAGCAGCCTTCATTCTACTCTGAATCAAGTCAATTTGATCCTTCATGTGCTGAACAAACTCCGGTGTAGAAAGCTGTCTCTCGCCAACTTCTTCCCAACAAATCGGGGATCTGCACTTTCAACCATATAATGCCTCAAACGGAGCCATTCCAATATTCACCTGGTAGCTGTTATTATACGAAAACTCAACTAAGGATAGCGAATCCTGCCAGCCACCACTAAAATCCATCACCACTACTCGCAACATATCCTCTAAAGTCTGGATAGTCCGCTCAGACTGTCCGTCTGTCTGTGGGTGATAGGCTATGCTCATCGCCAATCTCGAACCCATTGCTGCTTGCAGACTCTTCCAAAAGCGAGAAGTGAACCTCGGATCTCTGTCAGACACTATTGAAACCGGAACTCCATGCAATCTAACCACATGGTCGATGTACAATTTCGCCATCTTTTTCATCGAACACCTCACATCATAGGGAATGAAATGGGCTGACTTCGAAAGTCTATCAATCACAACCCAGATCGCATCACATCCCCTACTCGATCGAGGTAGATGAGTCACGAAATCCATGGCGATGTGCTCCCAATTCCATTGGGGCACCTCCAAGCTCTGCAGCAAACCACCAGGTCTCACCCTCTCAGCCTTGACCTGCTGGCAATTCAGACATCTAGCAACAAAAGCAGAAATGTCCCTCTTCATACCTGTCCACCAGTAGTGAGACTTCAAGGCATGGTACATCTTTCGCTCGCCTGGATGCACACTGTACCGACTACAATGTGCTTCATTCATGAGGGTCTCCTTCAAATCAATCAGGTTAGGAACTACTAATCTCCCTCGAAATCTTAAACATCCATCAGAAGCAATAGAAAAATCATCAGACTGCTCTCAGCCTTGACCTGCTGGCAATTCAGACATCTAGCAACAAAAGCAGAAATGTCGCTCTTCATACCTGTCCACCAGTAGTGAGACTTCAAGGCATGGTACATCTTTCGCTCGCCCGGATGCACACTGTACCGACTACAATGTGCTTCATTCATGAGGGTCTCCTTCAGATCAATCAGGTTCGGAACTACTAATCTCCCTCTGAATCTCAAACAAATCATCAGACTGACCTGACTGCGCCTTAATCCTCAACTCATGGCTATAGGGGTCGGTCTTCTGCGCCTCCCTGATGTTCATCACAATCTGCGGTTCCACCTGAAGAGAAGAAACAAGAAATACTGCTCACCCGGCTGGAATCGCCAACCAGAAGTACTCAACTCCTCATGAACTTTCGAAATACTCAAGGATGCTAACATATCAGGCTGGGTCTTTCTGCTCAAAGCGTCGGCTACTAAGTTCACACGCCCAGGCTGATATTGAATTTCACAGTCGAAGTCCTTAAGCAATTCCATCCAGCGTCGCTGCCTCATGTTCAAATCCGACTGCGTGAAGATATATTTCAGGCTCTTGTGGTCGGTGTATACCACAAATTCTTCACCATAAAGATAATGTCGCCAAATCTTCAAGGCAAACACTATCGCAGCCAACTCCAAATCATGAACCGGGTACCTCGTCTCATGAGGATTCAGCTGTCGAGACGCATACGCAATCACGTACCCGTTCTGCATCAAAACACACCCTAAACCACTCAGAGAAGCATCGGAGCACACAACAAATCCTCCGGAGCCAGACGGTAGGGCCAAGACAGGAGAAGTAGTCAACTTCTCCTTTAGCATCTGAAAACTGTACTCGCACTCATCAGTCCATACAATTCTCTTATCTTTCTGAGTCAACTGCGTCATGGGCCTGGCTATCGAAGAAAACTTCTCAATGAAACGCCTATAGTACCCGGCCAACCCCAAGAAACTACGGATCTCTGAAACATTTCGAGGTCTCTCCCAGTTAAGCACTGCTTCGACCTTGCTCGGATCTACAGAAATCCCTTGAGCTGAAATCACGTGACCCAAAAAGATAATCCTGTCGAGCCAAAACTCGCACTTGCTGAATTTGGCATAGAGCTGCGAGTCTCTCAATCTCTGCAATATAAGTCTCAAATGCTCCTTGTGCTCTCTCTTGCTCCTCGAGTACACCAAGATGTCATCTATGAAGACGATAACGAACCGATCGATATACTCGCTGAAGACGCGATTCATCAAATCCATAAAAACAGCAGGGGCATTCGTCAATCCAAAAGGCATGACAAGAAACTCAAAATGCCCATATCGAGTCCGGAAGGCTGTCTTTGCCACGTCAGCGTCTCTAATTCGCAACTGGTGATAACCAGAGCGCAATTCAATCTTCGAGTAAACAACCGATCCCTGCAGCTGATCGAACAAGTCATCAATCCTCGGCAGAGGATACTTGTTCTTCACCGTGGCCTTATTCAACTGTCTGAAGTCCACACACATCATCATAGTGCCATCTTTCTTCTTCACAAACAAAATCGGAGCTCCCCAAGGCGACATGCTCGGTCTGATGAAGCCTTTCTCTAAGAGATCGCTCAACTATTCCTTCAGCTCTTTCAACTCTGCGGGCGCCAACCGGTAAGGAGCTCTAGAAATCGGGGCAGTACCAGGCGCCAACTCAATA